>SJYT01031762.1:0-99213 GCA_006410635.1 Cephalophus harveyi
TCCAACCAGTCAATCCTAAAGGAAGTCAGTCCTGAATATTCATTGGAAGGACTGATGCTGAAGCTGAAACTCCAATACTCTGACCACCTGAAGCAAATAACTCACTCATTGGAAAAGACTCTGATGCTGGGAAAGATTGAAGCCAGGAGGAGACGGGGACAACAGAGGATTAGATGGTTGGATGGCATCACCAACTCAATGGACATGAGTTTGAACAAGTCTGAGAGTTGGTGATGGACAGGGAAGCCTGGCATGCTGCAGTCCATGGGGTAGCAAAGAGTCGGACACAGCTGAATGACTGAACGGAATCGAGTTCAGTGGTAAAGAATTTGCCTACCATGCAGGAGATGCAAGAGTCTCCAGTTCGATCCCTGGATCAGGAAGATCCCCTGGAGAAGGAAATGGCAACCCACTCCAGCATTCTTGCCTGGAGAATCCCCATAAACAAAGAAGCCTGGCGGGCTACAGTCCATGGGATAGCAAGAGTCAGACACAACTTAACAATTATATCACCACCACAAACTTACACAAACTTCACCATTGAACAGAAAACCATGATTTTATTTATCAATGAATTTTATGAGCCTAACAAAAGCCTCATACAGAAAATATCTGACAAAGATAGCACAAAAAGGAAAAATTATAGCCCAATATTACTCTTGAGTGAAAGTCACTCAGTTGTGTCCAATTCTTTGTGACCCCATGGACTAAACAGTGCATGGAATTCTCCAGGCCAGAATACTGGAGTGGGTAGCCTTTCCCTTCTCCACAGGATCTTCCCAACCCAGGGATCGAACCTAGGTCTCCCACATTGCAGGTGGACTCTTTACCAGCTGAGCCACAAGGGAAGCCCCATTTCTCTTGAAAACAGTGGCAAAAATTCATTAGGAAACATTAGCCAACCAAATCCAATAAAATTAATACATCATGGCCAATTTCAGGAGCACATGGTTGATTTAACATAAAAAATCAACTACCATATTAAAAGAGATCAGTCATAAAGTCATCTTAATAGAAACAGTAAAATAGTCACGAAAAAACTTTCTATCAAAGTGGAAGTAGGAAAAAAATCTCCTTAATGTGATAAAGGATAACTATAAGAAAACATTAAATGTCACATATAATGGTGATGCACTGAAACGTTTCTCTTTAAGTTCAGGAAAAAGGAAAATGATCAACAGGAATCAGACATTCTCAGGAATTCTTAGTTACTTACTTGCACAGTTGTTTTACTAGACAATATAGACTCTAAATTGCTATGCATTGCTGTTTATATGATTAGAGGATATTCTCTACTCTTGTAATGGCTCCGTTAGACTTTACATCCAAATCTAAGATCTAGCTTTGTAATTATATTACATACCATAGGTTCTGTTTCCTTTGGAGGTTTTTCCAGGGGAGGAATGTACCACTGAAAACAAAGTTCTTTGTTTAAAGCTTGCGTTGCCACAACTGATGGCACAGCGTCTCCATACAATGGGCTGGTAACGCTCTTTAATGATAAATCAGAGTGTAGAGAACCATCAGTTACTCCTGTCTGGGGAACAAACAGAAACATTCACTTTATTGCTGGCAATGAATGTATTCAATATTTAAGACATTCATTCAGTTTTCATTCAATAGTGGCTATACTGGAAAACTCTGGGAATCATCTCAGCTTGCTTTATGGATGTAGGTCTTAAAAACCTCCCAATTACCACAGAGAAGATTCTTCTGTGGAAAAAAAATATGCTTCAAAACCCAGAGGACTCAACAAATGTCTTCCACTTTGGTGAATATCCAAGAGTAATGATCTAGAGGGGAAATATCAGTGCTATCACTTCAGTCTCAAGATCACCATAGAGTCTAAGAACATCGCCTTTTCTTCTGGTTTATTCTTGGTGTATATATACTAAGGGCTTGATTACAATTTATTATCTGCTTTCCAACAGCATTTTCTTTGTAGTACCTTATGAAAAATAAGACACAGCTTTTGCTCTAAGAGGTCAAAATCCATTACTTTCATTCCCTCTTTAAATGAATATGGCTGGTTTGCAAGTTTAGTCTTGGTTAATCTGGGCCCAGCTCATTTGATAGAACTTGGTCACTGAATCAGGAGTTTTCAAGAAGCATAAATGTATAGACTGCAATTGGTGACTTCATAAAATATTTACTTAGTTCCTTATGGTAGCTAAAAAAAAGTAAAGCATGATTGCTGTTAACAAAAGTAGCGTCTAGTCAGAAAGATAATAATAATGATAATAATATCTCACTTCTGAAAAGGACTTTCTTCAGTGGAGTGTAAACTATTTTCAAAATTAAATTCTCATTATTCCCAAGATTACAGTGTGGTAACTGGAAAGCAATTCTTCTACTAAATCTTGTCCTCCAACGGCATCGAAAGGTTTGGTGACCAAGGGGAACATGTTAGTGACTGTAAAGAAAGGCCTGGTGTTTCTGTAAGACTCTCTACCTTCCATTTCTAAGCCTATTCAAGAAACAACTGAAGACTGTCAATGCAAAGTTCTTCAAAATAATATAAAAAGAGAAATAAATACAGTGACCTTTCTGGTTGTCTACTGATAAAAGAAAAAAATGTCTTGACTGAAAGGTAATACTAAAGGTGAAAACTATTTTAAAATGTCTAGAGACTATCATAAAAGGATATGATAAGCCAGAATCCTCATTTATTAGCACTAGGATACTAAAAGCATGACCAACATGCACAATAAATAAAATTATTAACTTTATGTCAGGCAGTTCACCAAAAAATCAGGTAAATAATTGACTCAGGAAAAAAATGTTCATTTTTTTCATATTTGAGTGCCTTCCAGAGCTCTGACAACTATTTTAGGAAAGAATTCATATTTAGTAACTAGCTAAGTAGAGAAAAATAAAAAGTAAATACCTTCTATGTCAACATATATATAGTGTTTATTTACACAATAGCATAATAATAATGAACTGCAAAAGAAATCAATGTTAATATAGGCATTTAATTTTCTTTTCTC
Source organism: Cephalophus harveyi (assembly GCA_006410635.1). Lineage (NCBI taxonomy): Eukaryota > Metazoa > Chordata > Mammalia > Artiodactyla > Bovidae > Cephalophus > Cephalophus harveyi. The sequence goes on from SJYT01031762.1 coordinate 2,991, forward strand.
TTTTAAAAAACAAACATCTAATTCCTAATGGGATTAATTACATAAGTTAGTCAATGGGCTATACACCAGGCACTTTTGATATGTTGGATTTATTCTTTGAAAGGAATGAAACAACAGGCTTACCAGAAGCACTCTTGTTCGTCATGTACTATAATCATCAAATCACTCTGCACTAATCAAATGTGGACCTTACGCAGTCTGTCACGGGCACATAGACTACACATGAATAACTCAGCATTGTGCACCATTTTAATCATGTCCTTTCTGGAATTTTTAATGTAATTTGTTTGGCGTCTTTGTTTTTCCGTCATAAAGCTTCAATAGACTTGATGACAGGCAGACTCACAAAGCTGATGAGCATGACATGTATATATGATGGTTCTGGAAATGTATCTACTTCTTTGTGGGGGGAAAACAGGTTTAAGTACAAAATTATGGGAAGGGCTTGATTGAAATGGCCTCCTGAGTGATTAAAGGCTCAGAAATGTTATTATAAAAGTCAGCCAAGCTTGGAGTTTACTTTTTAAAAAATCCAAAAGGCTTTATGCTCGTTAGCTGTCTACCCCAGTGAAACGAACACATGATTAGGTGGCTTGCACCTGTCAGGCAAGCGACAGTGATCTCCAGGGCTGATTATTCTGGGAGAGTGTTCCACTAATTATATCAAAATAAAGAGCAAACACGGTGAAACAACTCTTTGATATCATTACTGCATTAGAAATACTGTATGTATCTACACTGTGTTCAAGGTTGTATGTTTGGAGCACCATCCTTAGGAACTGGGTAATGATAGGCTGCCTTTAATAATGAAATGCTCAGCAAAGCTCCTTTCAGAACAGTATTTAAGAAATCACATACATTAGTTTCCAGACTCTTATAAAATATTGACAAGAATACATTCACTGCAACATAGTTTCTCAACTTTCTCATTCTCTCTCTTCTATTCCAAAACACCTGAGGTATCTGGGGCACATGGAAGGAATCCTCAAGGCAGTCTCAGGTCCTAGGAGGGGTGACTCAGACAGTTGTGTTAGATGGAAGTGATCTGATCCTACTCTACTGGTTCCTGCCAGGTGGAGGGCCAGACATTAACAATACATCCCAAGCCTTTTCACCTTCTCTCTGCTCCTCTCCCTAGAGAGAGTTACTTAATCGGTGAATTTGAGAAAAAGAATTTTGGATATGCATAATTCTACTCTTCTTCCAAGCATATTGTTTTCAGGGAGTGAACATCTTCTGCTCCTTCATGCGACAGATTTTAAAGGAGTTTCTGGCCCCACGGGTTTTAAAGAGACCTGTAATGACCCCCCTCTCCACCAAAACCCATCAGCCTGGACTGGTAGAACTGTCAACTTTGCTAGTCACTACTAGGGAGACCATCTACCAGGAAATATAAACCATTTCCTACAATATCAACGGCATGACTCATAAAGTAAGGCATTTTTTAATCTCAGTATGTCTTACTCTTTTATTTCTCAAACGACTTAGAATCTGAGACAGGAAATAGGGGCATTGAGTTTGGGGCATTTCAATACTTCCAGTAGCTAGGAAGTAATCTGAAAAATCCTCCTGTGTGGATTGCAATACACTGCCCTGGGGGCAATAACCCCAGTTGAGACCCACTTAACTGAATCCATAAATATTCCTTAGTAGGTCTTTCCACTACTTTTTAAAATCACCTTCCTCTCTTGTTCCAAAGAATGATCTTTTTAAAATTTTATTATCTACCCCAAACGCGAGGTTGAAAGTGAAAGTAAAAGCGGCTCAGTCATGTCTGATTCCTTGTGACCCCATGGGCTACACAGTCTGTGGAATTCTCCAGGCCAGAATACTGGGGTGGGGAGCCGTTCCCTCCTCCAGGGGATCTTCCCAACCCTGGGATTGAACCCAGGTCTCCAGCACTGCAGGTGGATTCTTTACCAGCTGAGCCACAAGGGAAGCTCAAGAATATTGGGGTGGCTAGCCTATCTCTTCTCCAGGGAATCTTCCCCACCCAGGAATTGAACCAGGGTCTCCTGCATTGCAAGCAGATTCTTTACCAACTGAGCTATCAGGGAAGCCCCTGAACATAAGGTTACTATACTCCAGTAGGATAAGATGGACAAAGGTTCCCGTTGGGAACAAACCACATTTTCAGGTCACTTCTCTGGGACAGTTGACAATAGAAACATGAATGCATCTGGTATGGGTATAATTGTAAAAATTAAAGGGCTATATGGTGAAATCCAAAGTCAAGATAAATCAGTGAGTTTTTTCCCCCTAGTTTTGAAAGAATTCTATGGAAATGATTTATTCATTTCACAAATCAGTTCAGTTCAGTACAGTCGCTCAGTCGTGTCCGACTCTTTGCGACCCCATGAATACATATTGAAAATTTACACTATGTTCTCTTGGGTTCTCTACTATAATTTCAAAGCAGAACATACAAGCCTTGTCCACAAACATTCTCACTCTTCTGCCACCACTCTATCTGCTAATGGTGTTACCATGCTCTAGGGATCATAGACAGAGGTTCCAAATGATGGGATAAAACCTTTCTCATTCCCTCTTCTTCTCTTGCCATTGCCATAGAATCACTAAGGTGTTTTGTTTTCAATTTTACTTAAGCAACATCTTTTATATCCATTTCTTCATTCCCATTCCTCATGACCATAAGCTCAGCTGTTTCATCATCTCTTTCTCGGATAACTTCCTTTCATTTATATTTTGCCAATCAGCCTTATGTGCTGTTGACAGTAGAACTAACATTTTGATTTTCATATTTTTTCTGCAATTAACCTTACCATGTTTTTCTTAAAGAGCATCTGTGAGGTGCTGCCATTTTGTTTTGTGATAACTCTACCAATCTTTCTCTACTACCACACCAGAGACTATGCCTTATCCACTCCTGCTTTCTCCACCACCTGAGAGTGTCTGGCATATTGTTAGTATCCAACATATGTTTGTCGAACAAACCAAATTTGAAACAAATCTCCATTTTTACTGAAACTCTTTAGACTTTTCCAGGATCTTCCAATCCACCCATTTGGGGAGTTTAAAAATTACTATTATTCAAGACCCTAGTAGCTTGTTCAAGACCCTCTTTTACATCTCTTCAATAGATAACTTAAAAGAGGTTTCCATATTACATATTTTGGGGAAATCCATCCAATTGAATAACACTTTCCCTCCCCCCTACAAAATCTTCAAACTTTTAATTTACTTAAAAACTTGCCGTTTACCCTTAGCACACTCATGATTGCTAAAAATAAAAATGAATGCTTTTTATTACACATGTAAAACAAAGGTACAGAAATTGGGTATAGATTGAGAAATTCTCAGTCTAGTTTCCTTATAGGGTATTATATTAAAATTTGTATAACTTCTTGGCAAAATGACTCTGAGGGAAGTTGTGATGTGTAGGAATACAGAAAAATCTGGGACATTTTGAAGGCTTATAAGAGCAGCAAAACAGAACATATGAAAACAGAAAACCAGCATGTCTGGTTGTTTTTTCTCTGTGGCAAAAGTTTCCTCAGGTAAAACCTCTGAGGAAACTAAAAACTTTTGTGTCAGTATGGAGGTTAATATGCTTCTTTTGGAAGTAAAAGGATGATTAAGTCTTCTAAAAAATGTATAATTATATAATGTTTTAAACATTACCTTGCTTGCTGAATCATATAAGACTTTTTCTAGAACAGGTGGCTTTTCTATGACTTGAAACAGTTCTTTTGGAAATTCATCAATACAAGAAGAAGAATATAGCTGTAAGAATCTTTTAAGGAAAAAATGCATTTCTTTTTGGCGCAAAATCAATCCAGAGTTAAAAAGAGAAGTGAGAAGAGTGTCATCTGGCAAAGACATCCCAGATCCTGGCTTCAGAGATGCTTAAAGGAAAAACAAAAACTACTATAGAATCATGTTAGATAACAGAATGGTCTCAATATTGCTGTCCTTTGCTGGCTAATCTCATTCCTGCATGCTCCCACCTCACCCAGTGGCTGCCCGTGACCTTCCTCCATTTTTCAAGCTTATACACTAACAGAATTGCTTCTGGCCACAGGAAGGAAAGAACACCTCAGAACCCTGTGATCCTACTTCTGGTTTCAAGCTTAACAAAGCAAAACATTCAATCTAGCTGTCTTATTTGGGGATCCCCATCCCCAGCCAAAAAAAATCTTGAAGCAAAAATTCAGGTTCAGGTAATTTATTTGAAAACTGATCTCAAGTGAGAGAATGGGAAATGTGTGACAGAAAAGAGTCAATGACAGCAAGTTAGGAAAGGGCTCCAGCTATGGACAAGGAGAACTCAGTCCTGCTGAGGACCCCCTAAGAAAAAACACGGAAAACTGTTCCATCAGGGGGCTGGCATGCTGGAATATCTATCAACCAGCTCCCTCCCTCAGCAGTGGCAGGTTACTCCTGAATGTGTACAGTCCCTGGTACAGGGACAAAACTCCAAACTTCATACAGTTAAATATCCTGTCTTTCTCTTTAAATACTAGATACTCTTTCTCTCCTTAATGCCAAAGATTTCACCTTGTTCATTTTATAAGCTGTCGCATTAGGGTCACTCTGATTCTTAACTGTTTTGAGCCACATGGCACTTCAGTAGTCTTGGGGGAAGTCTCTGGATGCCTCCTCCTAAGGATGTTTTTAAATACATTGAAATACTGTTCTTTTCAAAGGTCCCTGTATATCAGGCGAAGAACCCCTGAAATTTCCATCTTCTGATGAGAGTTCACTCAGAAAGATGTCAAACATACTTTATAGTTCTAAGTAAGAAACATGACTTAATGACTGGAAAGGAATATGTTCTTTCAAGGGCCTACCTAGCAATTTGCTCATATTATTAATTCTTTGTAGGTGAATATAGTAGCGCAGCAGAAGAATCCATGTAATATCCACTTTACTTGGGTTTTTTTTCTGAGAATCTACATCCTCGTGTATCTCTGCACTAAGGTAAGAAAATGTACAGCCAGTCTGGAAGACAACTTGATAGTTATCTGAAAGTAAAAAAAAAAAAAAAAATTAGAATATAAATATTATGTTTTCCTTGAAAAATAGCCATATGTGAAAAAAGAAAAGCAACAACTTATAAAAGAAATATTGACATTTAGTATTGCATTCAATTAAAAAAATTTTGTATCACAAAAGACACCAATCATAAATAACAAACCATGGACTGAGAAAATATGTTTAAAAACACATAAATTATCTTCTCCCTACTATGTAATCAATAAGAAAAAGTCAGATAGTCCAACAGAAACATGGGCAAAGAATTTCAACTGGCAACTTATAGAAAAGGAAAACCAAATGGCCAAAATTTTTAGCATCATTAAAAATCAGATAAATTAAGATGAAATACCATTTCACATTCCTCAGCAATTAACACAAACTAAAATCTGAAAGCAATAAATGTGAAGATACCATAATTCTCATATACTACTTGTGAGAGCAAATTCCAGGGCAGAGGCTAATAAAATTTTAAGTGCAGATACTCAGATACATGTACCAGGAGTCCTGCACAAGATACTCATGGCAGCATTGTTTGTGTTACACACAAAAAAAGGAAACGTGAACAAATATAAGGATTAATTTGATGGTACTAATTAGAATTAATTAGATCTATAAGGAGAAACTCTAGTCTATGGGCCAAATTAGGTCAATGCATGTTTATGTATGATCCATAAGCTAAGAATGTTTTTTATATTTTTAAGTGTTTGAAAAAATTAAAATAATGTTTTGTGATATGTGAAAGTTATATGAAATTCAAATGTCAGTGTCCTTAAGAATGGAATACAGCCATGTTCATTTACATTTTGTCTATGGTTCCTTCACATTAACACAGCAAAGCTGAACAGTTGCACAGAGAGCACAAAACATAAAATATTACTATTTGGCCCTTTACAGAAGACATGTGTTGACTAGACTTTGCTCATGAAGGATAAAGTGAGGAAAAATATCTAAAGATAATTAAGTAATACAGAGCTATCAATAGCCTCCATACACAAAAACAGCAAACAATAAAAAGTTAATGAAAAAATTTTGCAATACTACTACTAAGATAAAATATTTGAGAAATAAGTCTAACAAGAAGCATATAAGATCTACTTAAAGAAAATGTTAAAACACACCTAAGGGACTGATTTTTTTTTAAAGGCATGAAAATGAACTAAAAATATAAGATATACAATTAAGAACCAATTTCACTGAGTTGTCTTATTTTTGTACAATAAAGATCCTATTTTATATTTCCATTAGCAACTTCAATAAAATTATGAGAGAAATTTCTTAAACTAGACAAGTTGTTTCCAAAGTAGAAAAAAAAAAAGCCATAAAAGAATACAATTTTGAAGAGAAAGAGTAATAAGTGAGGATTTACTCTAATAGATACTAAATATATTATAAGGCTATAATAATTAAAATAGTGTGGTATTGAATCCTGAATAGACAGATCAATAGAAATTAGAAAAAAAGTACAGAAACAGGATAGCCATTTGGAAAAACTAAAATTGTATCCATTTGTTATTTTTTACATATTCCAAATAGATTTCCATTAACTAGTAAAAGGGTCCATGTCTTTTCCATAAATACGTGTAGAAGCTCTTTATTGGGCTTCCCTAGTGGCTCAGTGGTAAAGAATCCACCTGCAATGTAGGAGACAGGAGTTAGATCCTGGGGCCAGGAAGAGCTCCTGAAAGTGGAGATGGCAAACCCATTTCAATATTCTTGCTTGGAGAATTCTACGGACAGAGGAGCTTGGTTGACTACGGTCCACCGGGTCACAGAGTCAGACACAACTGAATGACTAAGCACACACACACACACACAGAAGCTCTTTTTTATAGAAATAAACCCTTTAACTGTGATATTGTTTGCAAATACATCTTTTCAATTATCACATGTTATTTAACCCTCTTTCTGGTAATTATGTATCATGAAGAAACTTTTCATTTCTAAGTAGTATAAACTATTAACCATTTCTTTGATAACTTTTGGATTTATGCCATAGTTAGGTCTTGACCATAATCTGAGACTATAAGTAAGGAAACATTCTCCCTTAATGCCTCCAGAGAAAAGTAGCCTGCTGACACCTTAATTTTAGCCCAATAAGGCCTATGTTGGGCTTCAGAATACCAGCCCTGTAAGATAATACATTGTGTTGCTTTAAGTCACTGAATTTGTGGCTATTTGTTACAGGAGGAATAGGGCACTGATATGGTACTAGTGGTTCTCTGGTAGATCAGTTGGTAAAGAATCCACCCCATGGTTCGATTCCTAGGTTGGGAACACCCCCTACAGGAAGGCCTGACAACCCACTCCAGTCTTCTTGCCTGGAGAATCCCCTGGACAGAGGAGCCTGGTGGGCTACAGTCCATAGAGTTGCCAAGAGTTGGACACTACTGAAGCAACCTAGCACACACACATGCACTCTGATAGCACTCTTTGCCTCTGGGGAAGAGAACTGAATCACTTGCAGAGAAGATGGAAGGGAGACAGTCTCTCCATACCCTTCTATGAATTTTGAATTGTGATTCTTGAGAATAAATTACCTGTGCAAAAAACTGAGCTAAATTAAAAGCAAAAAAGAACCTTTACATTTATGTGGCCAATGTTATGTAGTCTTTAATGTCACAGAGAAAAAATAAGACCAGTTTAGTTTTTGTCCTTTTGTAGAAAGCTTGCTTTTTCTGTTTACAATTATTTTGTCTTTACAATCCAAAAATGAGGCCAAAATTAGTCCACATATTATCTGTGCTATCTGTAAGTTTATCTTTAGAAGAATATTTTGGAGGGAGTGTCCCGTATACCCTGCATTGAGAAGCATCCCTTTGCAATGGTTTCCACCACCTCCAGCCATGACTGCCTGGTTACACTGATTTGGGGCCTCTGCTTCATTGAGGATAATTCTCATCGTACCCTCATTGTCTGAATTGTTGACAATCTGAATTGGTGCAGCACGTGAGCACACACATGTATGTATGTACATAATCAGTGTTGCTAGCATGAATAACTTATCTCCATTCTCACCTGTACATGGTATAATTATTTGGGATTTGAAGACATAATGTGTCCTTCTAGCTCCCCACCAGTATGGGAAATTTGTGTCTCGGAGGAACAGAAAATAGGATAGCAGCAGAGGAATGACATCCCAGTTTTTCGTTGGCATTGACCCATATCTCTGAGCCAGGGATAAGGCAGAACAGGAAGGACAAATTGCATTTTTTCCAGGATGGAAGGTTTTCTCCATCTCAAGAGGCAAAGCATGTATTAATACTAAGGATTAGTTGATTCTTGGTTCTGCTCCATAGATTTCTCTTTATGTTCTGACAGTAGGTTCATCAACATTCATTTTTGGCATGACACATATTTATATTTTTCTGTATATCAAGTGTATTTAGTTGTGAGAGGCTGCATCCAGGACCACTGACCCTGAATATCACTTTTAATTCAAAACATATTACAGAATTTAATAATTTTTAATCCTAGCAGAAATTTTTTATTAAGGCTGCAAGAAAATCAAGACAAAAAGATGGAATATATTTGAATATAATGGGGCCCAAAGTAGATATTGAGTAGGTGTTTTTTGTGTTCAATCCAAATATGGTCCCATGTTGCCACTAGCATCATTTCAGGGTTTGTATTCCTACAAGACAATGTAAAAGAAACCTCAGTAAATTGGGCCGGCTGCATCACTCAATTCTCTTACTGTTCTATAGACATCATACAATTGCTCTCTGGTTCTGGGAAGATGATCTTTATTCCATCCTCCACACATGACTGGTCTATTCTGTCACCATGCTTCTCTGACAGTCAACTGTTCAGAGTGCTGAGAAAATAAGCTTCCCTTCTACCTGGTATCCATGCCTCTAGTCCCTTTGTATCTGCCTCACATGTACTTCTTCCAGAAAAAAAAAATGTTCCTAATAAAGTCATATGCCCACCCAGCCTATGTCCAGCTTTAGCTTAAAATATGGTCCTCTTAAAAAATGCATTTATATCATTTCAAAGTGGATGCCTGCTCCGATTGCTAAAGATTAGAAGTTTATGGGTGGCAAGACCTACTCCTTGGTGTGTTCTTGACTTCTCCCTCCTTCCCTCTGGACAAAAATAACTGTATAATGCTCTACACACAATAATAATGAATATCCTTTACCACATTATGTACAGATCAATGCTAGTGAAGGTAAGATGAGTGAAGAGGTTTTCTCCTGGAGGCTAATATATGCTAACACAAGGAAAATCAAACAATTTTTATTTGTTGTTGTCGCCCTTTAGTAATTCATTATAATATGAACCTCACTGCCATCTGGGTATTTGAAGCAATCAGTTGGGGATTCAGTATTTCCTTCCAAGCCAAATACTGAAGTGAGGGAAACTGTAACAGTAATTTATGATCAGACTGCTAGAAGAATACTGGAGAGCAAAATTATTATTCTTAAGGCAAAATACAAAATGAATTGGGCTTAAAAAATTTGGTTATTTCAGGGCTTCCCCGGTGGTCCAGTGGTTAAGAATCCACCTTGCAATGCAAGAGGCATCTGTTTGATCCCTGGTCTGGGAAGATTCCACGTGCTGCCAAGCAACTAAGCCCGTAAGCCCGTGCACCTGGAGCCTACACTCTGAAATCAGAGAAGCCGCTGCAACAAGAAATCCATGTACCACAATGAAGAGTAACCCCCTGCTTGCTGCACTAGAGAAAGCCCTTGTTTAGCAATGAAGACCCACCACAGCCAAAAAATAATTAAAAAAGAAAAATACATTTTTAAAAATCAGGTAATTTCAAATTAGTATCTTTGCACAACAGTAAAGGAGTGTTACTGGGTACAAAATGGAAACTGAAAATTGGAAGATGCTACCAAAACCACTGAAACAGAAAAGTAAAGCATAAATTCTAGTATTAGGCACCACTGAGATGAAGACTATTAGCCCAATTGGATCAACTAAGATCATCTCGTTAGGAGATGCCATTCCCCACTGTGTGGGCCCATGCGTGACACCTAACTGATCACCACAGCATTTTTTCCAGTCCTTCCATGCAGCAGTTCAGAATTCTTCTTAGATGGCTACCAGCTAAGATCCAACCAGTCCACCCTAAAGGAAATCAGTCCCGAATATTCATTGGAAGGACTGATGCTGAAGAAGAAATTCCAATACTTTGGCCACCTGATGTGAAGAACTGGCTCACTGAAAGACCCCGATGCTGGAAAAGATTGAAGGTGGGAGGAGAAGGGGATGTCAGAGGATGTGATGGTTGCATGGCATCACTGACTCAATGGACATGAGTCTGAGTAAACTCCAGGAGATGGTGATGGACAGGGAGGCCTGGTGTGATGCAGTCCATGGCGTCACAAAGAATCAGACATGACTGAGCGACTGAACTGAACTGAGCCATAGTGTGGGTTATGCATGTGTGCACTCAGTCATTCAGTAGTGTCTAACTCTTTGAGACTCCATGGACTATAGCCCGCCAGGCTCCTCTGTCCCTCTCCAGGCAAGAATACTGGAATGGGTTGCCATGCCCTCCTCTAGGGGATCTTCCCAATCCAGGGATCAAACCCATGTCTCTTATGTCTCCTGCACTGGCAGGCAGATTCTTTACCACTTGCGCCACCTGGGAAGCCCAGTAGTTTGGATTATCATCCCACAAACATCCACACCCCTCTTCCTTCCTCTGCAGGCAGAGTCTAATTCCATGCCTCACTGACATTGCACTTGGCCATAGGACTTTCTGTGACTAATGGGATGTAATGTGAAGAGAGGTCTTGAGTGTGCTTCTGTGCTTGGGGTTGGGCTGTGCTCTGGTTTGTACCGTGAGAAGAGCAGCCCCCAAGCAGTCACTGGCTCTTTACCCTGGGTCTCATAACAAATGTACGTGAAGTGCACTAGAACTTGGCCTGCAGCCTGATGCAGAACACAGGAGACAAGTAAAAGAAAGAAGTCATGTCGTTCTTGCCACTGAGTTTTAGGGTTGTTGGGTATACACTGCAATTTTGGCAATAACTGATTAACTCAGATCTAACGTATTTGTTATCTCTGTCCTAAAAACTTAAAGCGTGAGAAAACAGACCAGGATAAAGTAGACCAGATCTATCTGAGGCAATAAGGGGCCACTGTGAAAAAGAAATAGCCATGTTGGTAGATGGAATCACAGTCTTAAAATTCGGATTTCAGTCTTCTTCATAAATAAATCTAATTCACTCAGCCAACAGATTAAGGACGATGAGGCTGAGAGAAATTCAGTGGTTTGACAGGATCGTGGTATAAGCTGAAACCTCTTCATTATTAATACTGCATTCCCTTTGTGGCAAAACAATAATGTGTGTTTCTAAGAGGACTGCCTTCCTGGCATTCTGAAGCAGGGCGAACTAAGTCTCCAAGCCGTGTCAGGAGAAAAAAGCAGTGACCAGCCCCTGCTGCCATACTGCCCTGCTTTGTCCCCCGAGAGCCTACCTTTGGGGTCTCTAAGGAAAACCATGCACCCTGTCTGAGATCCAGGTCATGGACCAGAAGTCTGATGAAGCAAAATCCCACCAGGAAATAAAAATAAGAAGACAATACCTTAGCATTAAAAAAATCCATCGGATGGTTTAACCTCAGAGCAAACCGTTTTAGTTTGGAAAATAGTCTGGGCCACCTACTCTTCAGGAAAGAGAGAGCCAAAGAAGAAGATGATTTCAGACACAAACTCTTCAGGTAAGGTTGACTCAACCCTTCAGCAGTAAGCTCTGGCCTACCAGAGTGATTTCAGAGGCTTTAGGAAGACTACCTCACCCCATCAGGTTAAAGTTAACACTTTTCATCCCCTTTGGCTCAATGCTCACCCAATGCCAAGCAAAATTAGATACTGTTGTTACTAAAATATCCTTCTGGAAGTAAAATTCCAGTATCTTGCTTCTTAGGACCTATCCAAGTGTTTAGCACAAAAAAGCACTCAATATTTTTTGAATGAATGAATGGGCAAAAACATAAAGTGACTGTTCAATATTTATGTTATTGCTGGTATGACTTACAGATTTATAATATAGTTTACTGTAACCAACAGCAGAGTGACAAATTTTAAAAAATATAGTAAGGTTAAGTTTAAATTCTACTAACTTTTCATTCATTCATTTAACAAATATTAATATCAATCCTTGCTATGTATAAGTAATATGTGATTTTCTGTAGTGTGTGCTCATGCTCATTCATGTCCAATTCTTTGCAACCCAATGGACTGTAGCACACCAGGTTTCCCTGTCCATCACCAACTCCCAGAGCTTGCTCAAACTCACGTCAATCAAGTCAGTGATATCATCCAACCATCTAATGGTTGGATGAGATGTCCCCTTCTCTTCCTGCCTTCAATCTTTCCCAGCATCATGGTCTTTTCAAATGAGTCAGTTCTTTGCATCAGGTGGCCAAAGTATTGGAGTTTCAGCTTCAGCAACAGTCTTTCCAATGAATAATCAGAACTGATTTCCTTTAGGATGGACTGGTTGGATCTCCTTGCAGTCCAGGGGACTCTCAAGAGTCTTCTCCAACACCACAATTCAAAGGCATCAATTCTTCAGGACTCAGCTTTTTACATGGTTCAACTCTCAAATCTATACATGACTACTGGAAAAACCATAGCTTTGATTAGATGGACCTTTGTCGGCAAGGCAATGGCTCTGCTTTTCAGTATGCTATCTAGGTCAGTCATAGCTTTTCTTCCAAGGAGACAGCATCTTTTGATTTCATGACTGCAGTCACCATCTTCTGCGATCTTGGAGCCCAAGAAAAAAAAGTGTCTCACTGTTTCCATTGTCTCTTCTTGTCTCTTGTTTCCATTGTCTCCATTGTCTCTAAGGAAATCAAATTTGTCCCTTCACAAATCAAATAGCTAACTTCCCTACCTTCAGGAAGCTGATGATAGTAAGAGAAAAATAAGAGAAAAAGCTTAAACATGCACAAGCACACACACACACACACAAATATAAAAGAACTAAGAAAAGAAACAGGGAGCTAAATCAGAGTGTAAGAGTAGGCACACATTTCAGAGGCTCAGAGAAGGTCTCTCACATAAATAATCCCACAAAGTTTCATTTCAAATGTGTGAACTGGAATAAACAAGCCATCAGGAAATATCACTATTTTCCCACACAACCCTGCACCTGAAATGCAGTAGTGAATGGAATAACATATACGTACATAGAACAAGTGGGGGCCCCTATGTTTTAGCAGCTAGACCCTAAGATTTTCCCTTTCAGGGTCTTAGAGGTTTCCCAAACCATTGTTGTTTTAAAGTTAAAACCCAACAAATCTCTAGAGTTAAATCTTTGAAACTTGATTATACATTATATGTATATAAAATGCCCAGCATCCAAACATACCAAGCAAATAATCTGTGTATGAAGACAAAAGATCCATGGAAGCAAATTCTGGGATATTTGATAATGCCCCTTGGCTAACTTTATCAGTTCTAGCATTCTTCTTTCCAATAAGTAGATTAATTGCCAGCACAGCCTCACTGACCTAAAATTAATGCATAATTAGAATTCATAAATGCAAGCTTTTTGATTCATAGATATCCATTAGGTGAAGAATGTGAAAGAGTGAATTCATAATATTTGGTATACATTGGAGGAAAAGTAAAGACAATCTGAAAAACAGTATGTGATCCCCTGCATGTACTATGTATCATAGTCAAACAAATCATGATTGTTGACAATTTAATCAATAAATAAGTCACTCTGAATAGGCTCCCTCCCCTAGCTGTGACAGATATTTCCCAAAATATGTGCACATGTGTATCTGCCAATACTTTCATTAAAGAAAAATTGAAACAAACAAAACCAAGTTCTGGCTAATAGAGATTAGAAATACTACACATATAAAGAGCACTTCTAATCGCCCCAAAGAGATATCATTGGCACAAATCTCAAAGAATGTGAAATTTTTCTTTCTCTCAAATAAATAGATTGTGTTGCCTTAACAGATGTGACAGTAAAGAGGAGAATTAAATAAAAATCACACCAACCTGTGCAGCAGCTCTTATTGCAATCCAGGCAAATACACTGTACATTTCATGTTTATTTACTATTGGTTCTTTAATAGAACTATGCCTTCTGGGAAAAGCCTACAAAATATGGCAAATATTTTATGATAAAGACAGATAAAGATATCATAAAGCTTAATGATAGATTTTCTAATCTTCTGATGATATTTTACTGTAACACTGTGTAGCCATTAAGAATATTAATGTACATGCATCTATCAACATGAAAAGATATCCTAATCATATTAGCAAAAGAAAAGTGTAGGTTACAAAATAGCATGCAAAGTATGATCCTATTTTTTATTTTTTTAATATAAATTGATTTATTTTAATTGGAGGCTAATTACTTTACAATATTGTATTGGTTTTACCATATATCAACATGAATCCACCACAGGTGTACACGTGTTCCCAATCCTGAACCCCCCTCCCACCTCCCTCCCCATACCATCCCTCTGGGTCAACCCAGTGCACCAGCCCCAAGCATCCTGTATCATGCATCGAACCTGGACTGGTGATTCATTTCACATATGATAATATACATGTTTCAATGCCATTCTCCCAAATCATCCAGCCCTCACCCTCTCCCACAGAGTCCATAAGACTGTTCTATACATCTGTGTCTCTTTTGCTGTCTCGCATACAGGGTTATCGTTACAACATCTTTCTAAATTCCATATATATGTGTTAGTATAAAAGATAGGTACATATATATTTCTCTATATACACAAACAGAGAAAATTATCAACAGTGGTTATCCAAGGTTTTATGGGTAATTTAATTATATTTAACTTTTTTGTGTGATTTTCTAGATGAGCTTACACTATTTGAATATCAATAAAATAAACAGAAATGGTATTTTAAGTGTTATTTACCATTTTAATAGAGGATCTATAAATTGAATATATATTGTGTGTTAAGATGTCAGAAACAAGAATACTACTTAAAGATTTTTGATAGGTATTTGCCATCAGCTTTCTAACTACAGAACTGTTAAAAGGATGACTGTAATCATGAAGTTCTACAGAACAGCAAAAAGTGACAATGAATGGAGATACGTGCAATGTGAGGGTGTGTGTATGTGGCATATGTGTTCAGTTTTTAAATATAAAAAAGTCAATACTGAAGTAAGCAGAAAACCTGCCAGCAACATACTAGCTGTCTGTTTTACATTTTTTAAGTATTAATAGTCAAATTTAAAGATTCAACTAATCTGGAAAAACTATTCAATTAGATGGCTTATTCTAATTTGTTGATATTCATATTTTACCTGATTTTTTAGATCTTCAACAATAAAATAAGCAATAACAAAAATACCTTTTTTACTTCTGGCAATAAGACTCCCAAGTAAAAGGAAAAGCAATGAGTAAAGCTGATGCCAGAGCAGGAAATACAATGCACAAATGTGACTAGATCAACTGTTAAACTTGGAGACAGGTGATACCTGGAGAGATCAGTCCACGGGGAATCTAAAATCTAAGCAATGTAGCCCTGTCCCAAATATGAAGACCATCCTTACTAGCTGTAATAACACTGCTTAGGCTCTGGGGTAGCCAGGTGCCAGCTTACTGACTATAACCTTGGGCAATTTACCTATTTAATTCTTGACACAAGGCTAATATGCATTGAGTATAGAATAACATTAACTAACTATATTGTAAAAACAATTAGTGACACAAACATTCAAAAAAGAAAGCTCATTTTGAATTGAGAGGAAGGCTTTATTGAGGTCAAACTTGAGCTCAGAATGAAAACAGGAAAAAAAATATGATGGGCATTTTTTTACATGGGAGGTGTTCAACACTGAATATGGGATATTAGCCTATACAAACAGGTAAGAAAAAATTTTAAATGCATCTAGAATAGGAAATGAAGTTAAATTGTTTGCAAGGAACATGATCCTATATGTAGAAAATTCCAAGATACACACACACACACACATCCCTCTAGAATTAATAAATGTGCTTAGCAAGGTCACAGGATACAAAACTCAATATTCATAAATCAATTGTATCAGCAATGAACAATCTGAAAATGAAATTAAGAAAATACCCATTCATGATAGAAATAATCTTAACAAAAATGTATAAAATGTGCATACTGGAAAGTAAAAATTATCAAGAAAAATTAATATCTAAATAAATGAAGAGAGTTCATATACATGAATTGAGGATTCAAAATTGTCAACATGCCAAATGTCCACAAGTTACCTGTAGATTCAACATAATCTGTACCAAAGTTCTGCGTTTTGGCAGAAACTGACCAGCAGATTCTAAAATGAAGAATAAAATGCAAAAATTCAAAGTGAAAATAATTTAGAAAAGGAATAACAGAATTGGAGGACAAATACTTTTCAATTTCAAAAAACTTACTACAAGCCATACAGTAATCAAGACAGTGGATACTCACATAAAGATAGAATTATAGATCAATGGAATAGAATTGGAAATCTAGGAATAAATATTTAGACTTTTGAGCAATAAATTTTTTGACAAAGGAGCCAAGGCAATTCAATAAAAGATAGTCTTTACAACAAGTGATGCTCAGACAAATGAATATCTATGTGCAAAAATATGAATTTAGAGCCTTACCTCACACTTTATACAAAACTTAATTCAAAATATACCATGATGAACTTAAGCATTAAAGCTAAAAAACTTTTAGAAGAAAACATAGGCGAAAATCTTCAACATCTGGGGTTAGGTAAGGTGGTACTAAAACCACAAAATATTTAAAAAAATGATAAACTGTACCTCATTAAAAGTAAAGATTCTTGTTTCTAAAGATACCATTAATTGCATGAGAAGACAAGCCATCAGCTGGAAAAAAAAATCTATAAATTATATATCTGATAAGGGACATATATCTAGAATACACATGTTTTAAAAGTCTCATAACTCAATGATAAAAAAGATAACTCAATTTAGTTTATGGGCAAAAGATTTGAGTAGATATTGTCCTAAAGAAGATATACAAATGGCCATTAGGGATATGCAAATCCAAATCCTAATGAAATACCCACTTAATACCCACTAGGATGGCTACAATCAAAAAGATAAATAATAACAACTGTTTGCAAGGATGTGGAGAAATTGAAACCCTCATACACTGCTGGTAGGAATACACAATGGTACAACACTTAGGAAAACAATATAACAGATCATCAGCAGGCTAAACAGAGGGTTGAAGTATGACCCAGAAATTCCATTCTTAGGCATACACCCAAAGGAACTGAAAACACGTTCACATAAAAAATCTGTATATGGAATTGAGAGAGCAGCACTGAAACAAACACATTACCGTATGTAAAACAGACAGCTCAAAGGAAGTTACTGTATAACACAGGGAGCTCAATGTGGTACCTAGACAGGAGGGAGTGGGTAAGGGTTGGGGGGAGGTTCAAGAGGGAGGGGACATATGTATACTTATGGCTGATTCATGTCGTATGGCAGAAGCCAACACAGTATTGTAAAGCAACTAGCTTCCAATTAAAAATAAAGTTTAAAATATTTAAATCTATATACGAATATTCAAAGCAGCATCATTCGTAATAGCCAAAAGTGGTAACAATTCATATATCCAGCTGGAGCTGAATGAATCAAGAAAAGGTAATAAAACTATATAAAGGAATACTACTCAGAAGTAAAAGGAACAAATATTGTTACATGCTACAACATGGGTGAACCTCAAGAACATAATGCCAGGTGAAAGAAGCAGTCATGAAAGATTATATACTGTATGATTCCATTTAAATGAACTATACAGAAAAGACAAATCTACAGAGACAGAAAACAGACTAATGGTTACCTGGGACTAGAGGTAGAAATGGGAATGATAGCAAATGGGCACTTGGGATCTTTTGAAGATGAGGGAAATGTTCTAAAGCTGGATGGTGATGATAGTTACACAACATGTAAAATTATTAAACATCTATGAATTGCACTCTTAAAATAGGTTAATTTCACAGATATAATTAATGCTTCAATAAATCTATTTCTTAAACATGTGTTTGATAATCTCTCTCTTTGGACTATTTTTTCTCTCAATTCCTTGGAAAACTTCTACTTATCCTCCAAAACTCATCTCATCTGTAAAGCTTTCTCTTATATTCCCCCAAAGCAGAATTAGCCACCTTGCTCCACTTCCCTACTTGACCTATCTTATTATAGTCCTCTGCTGCTGCTGCTGCTGCTGCTGCTGCTGCTGCTGCTGCTGCTGCTGCTGCTGCTAAGTCGCTTCAGTCGTGTCCGACTCCATGAGACCCCAGAGACAGCAGCCCACCAGGCTCCCCTGTCCCTGGGATTCTCCAGGCAAGAACACTGGAGTGGGTTGCCATTTCCTTCTCCAATGCATGAAAGTGAAAAGTGAAAGTGAAGTTGCTCAGTCGTGTCCGACTCTTCGTGACCCCATGAACTGCAGCCCACCAGGCTCCTCCATCTATGGGATTTTCCAGGCAAGAGTACTGGAGTGGGGTGCCATTGCCTTCTCCGATTATAGTCCTCATACATCACAATACAATTATTTCTTTCCTTTGTTCCTCTGTGCTTCTTAGGAGAAGAGAGTAACATGCTTGGCATACATTAAGCACTCAGTAAGTGTTTGACTGAATGAATATATGAATGAATGTTCAAGAAATAGTTCAACTAATAACTATTGTATACCTACTATGTACAAAATACTTCAGACAGATACAATGTTGGAGTCTAGTCAAAGTTACATAATGATAAAGGATCGTCCCCTCACCTCTTTTTGGGTTTTCTTTTGGGTATTTATTATGTGCCAAGTCTTTTATTTTACTTAATTTTCCTCGCTACTCTAAGGGGTAAGCATCCTCACCTTCATTTCACAGATGAGGAAACTTGGGTTAGAAAAGCTTCGGTCCCATTGGTATTAATAGTGTGTCATGAAGCTAGGATTCCAACCCAAACCAGGGTGACAGTCACTATATTCCAGATTCTCCATGTAAGTGAAACAATAATGCTTTCTTTTCAGCATTTATATAGCAATTGTCTTTACTAGGACATATTTTAAATATTCTATTTCAATGGTCTGAATATGCCTAGATGAATTTTTGTTGTTTTTGACTGTTTTCTGTGTGTCTAATAATTGTATGTCTTGCTAAAATATTTATACTGTGTCAAGATATACAGAAAATAATGCTCATATTGTGTTTGTTGCTGCTGTTCAGTCACTGGAGTTATACTATTCTTTCACTCAAATCTTATTTGTTTAAGCTCCTAATTATAAACAGCTCCCTAGAGAAGGCCCAAAAGGTGATATATTTTTTTATTCTAGCATCTTATTAATTTGCATTGCAAATTGCCATGGAAACAAAGATTTCTGTTTTCTCTTATTGGATGTAAAGATGTGTATCATATCACAAAAGTAAGTTTTCTATGTAATCATTTTTTATGAAAAAAAAAAAAAAAATAACTGTTACCCACCTAAGGCAGCAACCATTTAAGTTGTTCCAACTGACTAAAAGTCTATTTATCTACAGGATTTAAATCATGTTTATGTTGTCTCAAAGATTAGAGATTTGACATCAAAATTTTCTAGAGAGGCTTTTTGGTGGGTCAGAGGATTATTTAATGAGAATGAAATATATAAAGCCTACTGAAATCTAAAGAATAAACAATTAGATAGTATTTTTTGAAAAATAAAAACCAAGTTTTCAAAAAAAATTTAAAACAAAGTTCCCCACCCAACTTCCCACCTAGAAAATCTCCCTGTCTGGGGTGCTCAGGGCTGGTGTACTGGGATGACCCTGGGGGGTGGGATGGGGAGGGAGGTGGGGGGTTCTGGATGGGGAACACATTTGCCCCTGAGACTGATTCATGTCGATCTATGGCAAAACCCACTAAATATTGTAATTAGCCTCCAATTAAAATAAATAAATAATTTTTTTTTTAATAAAGAAAGAAAATCTCCCTGTCTGAATCCTGGGTACTCAGGTGTAGCCCACAGACCAGCTGCTGCTGCAGCTAAGTCACTTCAGTCGTGTCCGACTCTGTGCGACCCCATAGACGGCCGCCCAAAAGGCTCCCCCGTCCCTGGGATTCTCCAGGCAAGAACACTGGAGTGGGTTGCCATTTCCTTCTCCAATGCATGAAAGTGAAAAGGTGAAAGNGGTACTCAGGTGTAGCCCACAGACCAGCTGCTGCTGCAGCTAAGTCACTTCAGTCGTGTCCGACTCTGTGCGACCCCATAGACGGCAGCCCAAAAGGCTCCCCCGTCCCTGGGATTCTCCAGGCAAGAACACTGGAGTGGGTTGCCATTTCCTTCTCCAATGCATGAAAGTGAAAAGTGAAAGTGAAGTCACTGAGTCATGCCCAACTTTCAGCGACCCCATGGACTGCAGCCTACCAGGCTCCTTGGTCCATAGGATTTTCCAGCCAAGAGTACTGGAGTGGGGTGCCATTGCCTTCTCCACCACAGACCAGCAGCATTGGCATTTCTAGGAGCTCCTGAGAAAGACTGAACCTCTGACCTCAACAGGATCACGGAATCCCTGGAGACGTTTCTGCCCCTTATTTGGAAGAGCTGCTTGATGGAGTGTATGCCTTTGCCACCCTGCAGGGCTCCCTCCCAAATGATCAAATCTTACTTTTCACCTCTTTCCACTTCAGTCATTCACAATCCCACCAACTCAAGTTATTTCTTAATCCTAAACTTCACCACCTAAAACACCCCCAAACTTTCCTTCCTTTCTCTTCCTCCCTCACTCCCTCCCACCTTTTTTCCTTTACAGGTTTATTACCTGTCTCCCGCCACTGAAGAGTAAGTGCATGGTAACAAGCACTGAGATTGTCCTGGACTCTGCTTTATCCAGAATACGTTCTGGGTTATAGGACATGCTCAATAGATATGTGATAAATGAATGAATGACTATTCTTATCAAAAGATGATCTTTTTGCCAGCCACATCAGTAATGAAAACCATACTTGCCTATCAGCTTAAGTAATATGTCATTTCCTGCAAACACCTGATCAATCCTAATGACTGAGCATATTTATATGCACCTACATTTCATGGAGTACATCATGAGAAACGCTGGGCTGGAAGAAGCACAAGCTGGAATCAAGATTGCCAGGAGAAATTATCAATAACTTCAGATATGCAGATGACACCACTCTTATGGCAGAAAGTGAAGAGGAACTAAAAAGCCTCTTGATGAAAGTGAAAGAGGAGAGTGAAAAAGTTGGCTTGAAGCTCAACATTCAGAAAACGAAGATCATGGCATCTGGTCCCATCACTCCATGGGAAATAGATGGGGAAACAGTGGAAACAGTGTCAGACTTGTTTTGGGGGGCTCCAAAATCACTGCAGATGGTGACTGCAGCCATGGAATTAGAAGACACTTACTCCTGGAAGGAAAGTTATGACCAACCTAGATAGCATTTTCAAAGGCAGAGACATTACTTTGCCGACTAAGGCCCGTCTAGTCAAGGCTATGGTTTTTCCTGTGGTCATGTATGGATGTGAAAGTTGGACTGTGAAGAAAGCTGAGTGCTGAAGAATTGATGCTTTTGAACTGTGGTGTTGGAGAAGACTCTTGAGAGTCCCTTAAACTGCAAGGAGATTCAATCAGTCCATCCTAAAGGAGACCAGTCCAAGGTGTTCATTGGAAGGACTGATGCTGAGGCTGAAACTCCAGTACTTTGGCTACCTCATGTGAAGAGCTGACTCATTGGAAAAGACCCTGATGCTGGGAGGGATTGGGGGCAGGAGGAGAAGGGGACGACCGAGGATGAGATGGCTGGATGGCATCACTGACTCGATGGACATGAATATGAGTGAACTCCGGGAGTTGGTGATGGACAAGGAGGCCTGGAGTGCTGTGATTCATGGGGTCGCAAAGAGTCAGACATGACTGAGCGACTGAACTGACTGATTGACATTTCATAGATAACACTTTAACAGGCAAAAATCTCCAAATGAAATCCATTTCCAGAATTTTATGTAACAATGTCCAAAGAGGTATCTAAATATGAGTATGAGCTTAAAATAATGAATTAATTCCTGCAAGTCACAAAGAAAAATGTCTCTTTATATCCATAGCACAGAGGTAGCAAAATAAGCAAGCTCAAAGGCAATATACTTTACATTTAATACTTTATATTTCTAATAAAATCATTTATTACCTTAATAGTCGTCAATGGTGACACTGAAAGTTTGCTCTTTGACTTCCTCATGTGTAAAATTAATAAGGCTATTTCAAGGTAGGAGTCTCTTATCAACCTAAAACAATAAAACACTGTACTTATTACATAGCCTCACTACTCATAAGCATCATTTTGCATCATGTGACAACAATTTCTGAGCAAATGAAGGTAAAAACAGGCAAAACTAGCATCTGTTCCAAACTGACCCTTTTTTTCACAGCACCTGTGGCTTAAACACTGGCATCTTCCTCCCTACTGAAATCAGAAGCTCTTAAAGACAGTTGTGTGTTCTTCCTTGTCCTGTGATGTCCTCCTGCCATGACTGCAAGGAGTCCAGCATCAAGACCATTCTGGAATATTCCAGCACACAAGGCACTACAGAAGTGATAGTCAAGCCTGGAAAACCAGGTATCTGTCTCTACCCTCCTACACTGATTAGATTCTAAAGAGACACACAGAGTTATACTGAAAGCCATGACTTGGTGTGGGTGAGGGCTGTGTGTTCACTATCAAACCTGTCGGACAGGGTCATTTAAATCAGTGCATTAAGTCATTATACAGAATTGAGTCGGCACTGATGAACCCGCATGGCACAAATCCCTTCTCGATACAATTTCATACATACATCTGGTGGAAATTCCTGTATCCTGGGACTGACAGGAGATCAAGCTGAGTATAACCCAGAAGTGATTTACAGTCCAGTATGTCACCAGGCTAACTGTTGTCATCAACTGTCACTGAGAATAAAGCCTTGGGGCAGAGCCAAAAGCAACAAGCTTGAAAAGGAAGTCAGTGAACCAGTTGGACAATGGACACGCCAAACTAGCCCTGCCATGAGAAGAGAGTGTCCCAGTCATTTCAGCACACAACCAGAACATGGGGCTCAAACCCAAACACATATTGTGATAATGGAAAGGTCTTTTTTTTTTTTACCCTGAATTTTGATCATGTCTCAAGCTTAGCTGTATAGCTTCAAACAGACTCTCAAGTTGCATAGTTGGAGGTTTCTCTTCCATCAATATTTGACATTCTATTTTGCCTGAAAGAGAAAAAGGATATACAAAGATGGACTTTCTTTTTTCTGTCATTTAGGACTTCAGAACAAATATTTTATGCTGGAAACTTGGAAAACTGGATGTGCTCTCCTTGCTTGCCCATCTCTTGTTTCCTGCTGGAAGGTACGCCAGTGGGGAAAGAGCTGCGGCTTCCTTCCCTGGGCACCTCGAGGTTCCCCTGCCTCCTTTCACTGTTTGGACACAAGTGTTATCATCCTGTTTTCCTTCCATTTCCTTACTTTGTGCTCTCACTTCCTCCTGCAGTGCATTTCTTTAATCTACATCTATTTTCTTCTTTCCTCAGTCATTGCAGGCATCATAGGAAACACCTTTGCTAGAAACAAATCCTAGAAAATCAGCAAACACTGGAAAACCAACACAGATGATGAAAATGCTCTCGTGTGCACACAGCTCTGCCTCCCTCTTGGTGAGCTGCAGCCGGGGCATTGGAATGCTACTTCTATAGCCAGGACTGGAAAGAGAAATCTCATAATCACTGTGAAAAGCATTGACAGTTTCCATGCAGCATGTGGACAGAGCATAGAGCCACCTCATGTGAAGTTCACGTCTGGGCATTTAGTAGCTCTTGACTTATAGATGGTTATTTACCCAGACTCCCCTCATCTGCCAACCAGGATTGATCATCCCTACCTTGTAGCGCTATTGTAGGAACTGGCAATAAGAGATGTACAACACTGATTGCAGTGCTTTGTACCCAGTAGATGTTCACTGCTGCTGCTGCTAAGTCACTCCAGCCATGTCCGACTCTGTGCAACCCCATAGACGGCAGCCCACCAGGCTCCCCTGTCCCTGGGATTCTCCAGGCAAGAACACTGGAGTGGGTTTCCTTCTCCAATGCATGAAAGTGAAAAGTGAAAGTGAAGTCGCTCAGTCGTGTCCAATAAGTGATACCATTGTCATCATCACTTTTCTCAGGGCTAAAATGGCCACAACAAAGCTATATGAATGCATTATGCAAATGTGTATTGTAAGCTATAAGTATAGATATGCTATACTTATATGGATGGGTATCTTTTACAGAAACTGGCTATTTTAGCTAAGTAATGAAATTATGCATAAAGATATCTTCTAAGCATTCTTTAAGTAACACTTTTCATAGCTAAATGGCTGATAATGAGATTTTTGTGTCAAATGTGAAACTTTGCATAAGGAAAGCCAGTCGTAATTATAAAAGAAATGAAAATGGGAGTCTTTTTTCCCTTTCTAGATGTAAACTTAATATAAGCATGTTCACTTTATCCAAAACTGAGGTTGGCAGAGACATCAAGGTGTTTGTCAACACCACACCCTTTGTAAAATCAATATTTTGTATAATCAGTGACCAGATTTTTAAGAAGCCTTTCGTTAATAGGAAAAAAAGTTTTGCCAAACTTTATCATAGTTGTGACTCCAAATACATCTTACCTTTCTGAAAAAAGATTTCAGCTTCCACCTCATGTTCTTCTGTTCCTGATGTCCTAGCAAGCTTCAAAGCTATTTCAAAAAAATGAAGGGCAGGTAACCACTTTGAGGAATCCTTCTTTTTACTGGTATAATATACTTGCTTGGCCACTGTATGTCCTAAAAGAAAGGCATTAGATGAAGGGGGGGAAATATACATAGTGTTCATAACAAGGGCTTCTCAGGTGGTGCTAGTGTAGAAAACCCGCCTGCAATGCAGGAGATGCCAGTTCGATCCCTGGGTCGGGAAGACCCCTGGAGGAGGGCATGGCAACCCACTCCAGTATTCTTGCCTGGAGAAACCCATGAACAGAGAAGCCTGGCAGATTAAGGTCCATGTGGTTGCTGAGAGTCGGTCACGAATGAAGCGACAGCACACACACACACTCATTCATACCCAACCTCCCAGTTAACAGACTCCTCTCACAGTCGGTGTAACTAAGAAGTCTGGGTGTGTGAGGAGAGGAGGGTCCCTGGCAGCCTAGTGGTTAAGATTCCAGGCTTTCACTGCTGTGCCCTGGGTTCAATCCCTGGTCAGGAAATGAGCTCCCACAAGCCCTTAGCAAGGTCAAAAAAAAAAAGAATAGAATTCTAGGTGTCTTTAGTTTTTAGCATTGAAGAAACACTTAAAGGAAACTCAGTACCCAAATATCTCAATGAACTATAAACAACAGCCTTTTGAAACTTGGTCTCTGATAAATTTCAACATTTTTCTCATTTTTAAGATGAAGGATAATCTTTTGAGTCTTTTTCCATTCTAAAAGTTCATAATGCTCTACATAACTTCTGGGTTCCAGAGATAAGGTTGTTAGTAGTGAAACACCTGGAAGTTCTATAAAGTTTTATGTTGTTCCCAATAAAATTTGCATATATTAATAGGCAGTAATTTCTATTCAGTTCTATAGTGGTTCCTCACATTGTATATTTTCCCATTATAACTTGTTTGCAAACCTATTATGGACAAAGACCTCACGTCATACTTCTGGTATGGTCCCATCACTTCTTAACATAATAAAGGATTATTATATTATTGAAGGGGCATAGATTTAATTTCTAATCACCCCAAAGACAGACAGACATTTATTCCAAAATATTTTCTGAATTTTTAGGCACTGGATAAGAAAGATAAAAGTGGAAAATAAGAACTAAGGTTCCTACAATGCCAGGTACCATCCCAAGTACTTAAGCATTATTTCATGTAATCCTTCCAACTTAAAGTGGATATTATGCTCATGTTACGATCCCTGGGTCGGGAAGATCCCCTGGAGAAGGAAATGGTAACCCACTCCAGTATTCTTGCCTGGAGAATCCCATGGACGGAGAAACCTGGTAGGCTACACACAGTCCATGGGGTCGCAAAGAATCGGACACGACTGAGCGACTTCACCACCACCACCACCACGGAGGAAAAAACAGTGGCACAGTGAAGTTTAAATAAATTGCCCAAAAGCACATGATCTGAACCTAGGTAGCCTAGCTCCAGAGCCCATACCCTAAACCCTGACTCTGCAGCCAACCCCTTAAGTGTTAATGTCTAACAGAAAATGTGAACGGCCAGACAGGCAATCAAAATACTGTGCGGTTGACTGTGTAGGCAGTGAAAGCCCAGGACGCTGTGGTAGCAGGTTATAGGAGCCCTGGGCCAGACCAGAGAAAGGTCAGGAATGCCTGCCTACTGAGTACGGCCATCAGGGCGGGCAACTGATGATCACCTTTGATATGTTTAAAGAAGAAAAATGTTGAGATAAAGGCAAAAGGCAACTTGGCGGGGAAGTTGTATTGATAGACTAGCTTAACAGGCATAGTAGGGGGAGTATGAAAAGAGAGATAGTGTAGAATTCCAGAATGTGTAGGATTCCAGCTGAAATGCTGGACACAAGCCAGTCATTGGTGTTACTGTGTCACTGGAGCCTTTGAACAGGTCCCAACATGCCACTGAGCGTTGAGGCAGCAGAACTGGAAACTATCTGAGGTTACTTCGAGTTCTGAAAATTTGAAATCCAAGATGCCTGGCCCTACAAAGAGTTTTTAAGAAGCCTAGGGTTTTTTGGTTGTTTTCTTTTTTTTTTTTTTGTAAATGTGTAGCTCAGGAATGAGCTATTTGAGTAGAAGGATGATGGAAAAAGGGTCTTTCTCCCCACCCGCCTCTCTTATCCAAGAAGAAGTTATACAGCCCTTCCTCTGGACAAGGCACTTTGCTGAGAAATGGAGATGATGAAACTGAAGGCTTGCTTCCTGGGGCTTCCGAAGAGAGTAAGGAGGCCAGGCATGGAGCAATGAGAACAGCTGACACCTATGAAGTTCTAAGAAGAAACCAGGTGCCCTTCTAAACGTGTTACACAGTCCACTCACTTCAAACCGTGAGATTGGTACTTTTCTTACCCACATCTTATGAGAAAGGAAACTGAAAACACAGAGAAGTGAAATGATTTCCTGGAGGGAATTGGGCCAGAATTCTTTCTCCAGAGTCCATGCTCTTAAACCCCAATAATCACCAACAACGATTAGATGGCAGGCAAGAAGGATGTGCTAACAGCATTTGTCCTATACCACCTCACATCTCAATACCTCTCCCATTACATGTCTTGCTTATTGTTTCAAAGTATACTATAACTGTTTATTAACATAAAACAAAAATATCAAGTCTCTTCGTGTCATTGAGGCACTTATATACATGTATAATGTATACTATAGTACTATAAATAATTACTGACATATAATAATAGTACTTGTTTTCTATGTTTTTGTTAAAACTAGAAAAAGAATTGTTATAGAAATTGACTTTTCTTTCTCTCTCCCTAACTAGATAACAGATCCTTTGAAGGCAAAGATGATGGCTCCCAGTTATATTCCCACTCCCCAGCATCATTCTCGAACCTTTCTTCAATCAGTAATCTACTTCTTCAACTAATAAGGAAGTTCTAGGTTCAGTCATTAATGGGAAAAATAATCTTAAATAATCATGATCCTTATCTTTTTGTTGTTTTAGAAAAATAATATCAAAATGTCTTTCTCTGCAAGAGGTTTTCACAAAGAAAAAAAATAACCTAAGTTCCTCTGTTCTTGCAATGCAATCTATACTATCACTGTAAAGGAAAACTGTAGAGAAACATCAAATCAGAGGAATTTTATGCTTCATAATATTGAAGTGCACCTTTTTGCAATAAACATCAACTCTGTGAAAAAGATGTTGTGAAGCTGACGTTATTTTGACAGAAGAGCTGCTTTTGGTTTTTGTTCTTTAAGTTGGTATTTAATATAACATAACAGAAACCAAGCTGTTCTGCTTCAAGTGAGTCTAAAAAACAGCAGCAGTATTGCCACTGAGTGGTGACACATCTTCAAGATTAGTAAGGCGGAGAGCAGAGAACACATTTAACACAATCTGCACAATTTAACACAATCTGCACTTTAAATTCTTATAGAAATCAAATATATTGATAATATAAATTGCGGGCTAAAAATGAAGGAAAGCAGCTCTCATGGGATCAGTGAACAGGATAGGAAGTCTGCAGGTCAGCTAGGCTAGCCTAATTTCATAAATAAGGAAACATTAATAATAGGGGTGAATGGATTTCCCTACAGCAATAAAATTCATAAATGATGATGACAATCATAAAATAAAAATAATCATGATGAGGAGAAGAAGGGGAACAAGGGGAAAAGATTCTGGGCAGTTTGAACACACTTCTGTTGTCCTCCCTCCCCAACTCTAGTCCAATCACCAGCTTCTCCTGAGCTGAGCAGCTGCTGGAATGGGAGGTAAGTGGGGCCCAGGAGGTGAGGGGTGATGTTTCAAAATGTCGGTTTGGTTGTTATTCAGGTGTGACAAGGTCAACAGGTCAGGAGATGATTGCCACTGAAAAGACTGCCTTCTTTTTGCTCAAAGTTCTCAAGAGGAGGGGGGCACACATGCCATGCAGGGCACCACAAAGAAGCATGAGGGTCAGTCAGGAGGTAGAGGTGTTACAGGAAAGAACAAAATCTTACTCCTGTTGGATCTGTTTCTTTGATTTTAATCTTTACTTCCTATTGCTTGTGTTTATTAAAAGGATAGTGTCTATACGTAATGGCCTGCCTCAGGGAACAGCACTCCTCTGTCTGAATGTTAAGCCAAAGTGCCTTTGTTCAGGGAGACATCTTGGTCCTATCCACCTGTGGATGGCTACAGAAAGGTAGAAATTAATACACATACTCTGTGAGGCTGGCCATTCCAGGAGATATTTGCAAGATTAACCGTCTTTTCGCTTTAATTCCTCACCCTCCCCTGCTCTGTGTTCTATAAAAGATACTGGCATCCAGACCCCGATAAAATGGCTATTTTGAGACATTAGTCTGCCATCTTCTTGGTCAGATGGCTTTCTGATTACAGTCATATTCCTTGCCTCAACACCTCGTCTCTGATATGTTGGCAGATTGTTTACCATATAACTCCTAGGAAACCAGTATTGCTACCTTTCACAGGAGCTCCACAGACACTGCTGTGTGGCAAGAAGAGTGAGCCTGGACAGAGTAACAGAAGGGGCAAGGAGAAAATGTGGGCAAGAGTCTTTTATTGTGTTTTCTGTGGAAAGGAGTGGGTGGGTAGTTTAAGCAGACCAAGGTTTAGGATTGGCTAGTTTATATAATTTCAGTGGTCTCTGCTAGTAGTGTATATTTGTCTCTGGGGTGATTAGGGCAGAGAAATATTGGCCCCAAGGGTAAGAACCCAGCAAGCTCAGTAAAGGTTCTGAGTGTGGGCTCTGGAAAAGCTGGTTTGCATATAAAAGTCACCATCACAGGAAAGTGGTTAACTAATCTCTAAGAATTGGTTAACCCTGAGAAGGGAAGTCCCTCCCTGGTCAGCAAGATTCCAGATGTCAAAGCATCAGGAATACATTTTTTAAAATAATTTTATTTATGTATTTATTTTTGGCTGTCTTTTGTCTTTGTTGCTGCACTGACTTTTCTCTAGTTGTGGTAAGTGGGGGCTACCCTCTAGCCCCTTGCACTTCAGGGGCTTCTCATTGTGGTGACTTCTCTTGCTGGAGAGCATAGGCTCTAGGGCAGGTGGAATTCAGTAGCTGCAGCTCCAGGCTCCAGAGCACAGGCTTAATAGTTGTGGTGCATGGGTTTAGTTGCTTGGTGGCTTGTGGGATCTTTCCAAATCAGGGATTGAACCTGTGCCTTGGCAGGTGGATTCTTTACCACTAAGACACTGGGAAAGCCCCAGATATAAGCTTTTTCTTTTTTTTTTTTTAAGGCATGATTAATATAGGTTAGAACAGAGAGAGCTGTTACAAGAATTTCAGCCCTCTGAGACAGACAAGAGCCTTGGAGCTAGAGGTACATAGCTTTGGGTCAACAGTGTCTGTGGAGCTCCTGTGAAGGGTAGCAATACTGGTTTCCTAGGAGTTATATGGTAAACAATCTGCCTGCCAATGCAAGAAATGTAAGAGGTGCTGATTCGATCCCTGGATCAGGAAGATCCCCTGGAGAAGGAAATGGCACTCCACTCTAATACTCTTGCCTGGAGAATTCCATGGACAGAGGAGCCTGCCAGGCTACAGTCCACTGGGGCCACAAAAAGTCAGACACAACTGAGCACACACACATATACCTCTGGCTTATTGGTCAACCTTCTACAATCAGGTCCTCTCTTGGCTGGCTTCAGGCTATCCTCCAATCTATTCTCCACTCAACAGCCAGGGTAATCCTTTAAAACATAAGCTGTTCCCTGATCACCTCCTCCCATTAGGCTGCCCCTATCCGACTCTGCTCTGGCTGTAATGATCTCCTTGCAGTTCTGGAATATGTCAAGTGTGTCCTGACCTCAGAACCTACAACTCACCGCTCGCTCTGCCTCCACTATGCATATTCATGACTCCACTATGCATATGCATAATACTTACAGTCCAGAGTTAAGTACCACCTCCCCAAAGAGGCCTTTCCCAATTATTCTACTCAGTACTTAAATAGACACCCCTTCCTTTGCTATTCTTTATCAACAGACCTTATCCACATCTTTTATAACACTAATTAGAATTACATACATAAACATAATTCATCATCATGTTTAAGCTTTCTATATCCTTGCAGATTTCCTATATAGTTATCAAATACAGATTTCTATAAAATATGTATTGTATTAAAATTTCTAAATATTATAAAAATGTATATTGAATAAATATTAAAATGTTTTATACATTTATAATATAATAAATGATATAATATTCATTCCTGTATATGATTTGTTTACTTGTTTATCTCTATCTCCAAGGTTAAGAGCACGAACTACATCTGTTTTCATCTCCAGTAGCGTCCCAGGACCTCACATGGAGGCTGGCACATGGTAGGTGATCAGATGTCTGTTCCTTCATCAGCAAAAGGAAGAATTGAGTAGATAATTGCTTTCTAACATTTCCACTATCAAGTATCTTTTCATACAAACTACTTCTCAACTAAAGGATTACACTGTGTAAACAGCTTTGTATAACCAGCTATTTAATTAAATGCCTTTGTATGCAAGGAATAACATGGCACTAATAATAATTTTTTCAACTATTTTTTAAATAAATGGAATCAGGGTATTCATAAATATTGCCCCAAATTAAATGCACTCACAAGATAGCCTGTTTGAAAATAAATTAAACTTTTTCATCAGTGTCTTGAATATATGTTTAAGTGTCCTTACCAATTCTCATTTTTGTTTTGGCCAATAACATGACATGAGGAAGATAAATATTTTTCAAAGGCAGTAATGGACTTGCATAGTCAGTGTTTGATGAAGGCAATTCAATTGTTTCTCCAAAAGTTATCATCTGTAAAAGAAACATTATAATAAGTAATTAGCTAATGTGGTCTGCAATAAGAAAAAGAAGAGTAAGTTTCTAAATCTTTTGGACAGTAAAGCTTTCTCACCTGTTCTATAAGAATGTTGTGAGACTGAGTCAACAAATATAATTTTTCTATTTTCGAAGAAGGAGTTTCCTTGAATTTCTCAGCTTTTGTTAAATCATCCAGCAAAAGCATGCTTCTCACCAGGGTTAAATGAGATCGAGGAGAAATAAAGTCATGCCCTTCAAGCAACTGTATGATCTCCTATTAAAATAAAATTATTATGTCTGATAGTACAATTTACAATTCACTGAAACAAGAGCTGGCCATATTGACTGCCATACAAGCAGTAACTAATGGAAATTTAAACTCTTTCCTTTTATTCTAACCAGAATCCTTCAGTAAATATCAATGTGAATGAGACTGCCTTCCTACCTGAAGGCTTTTTATGATGTCTGCCTTTAAATGCTTTTCTTGTAGGCCGATAATTACAGCTTGCATCAAGAATTCAGCCTGTAGCTCCCTGTCACCTGCAGCTTTTGCCTCCACACACACTTCATTGATAAGGCTCACGTAATCTGTTATATCGTTTTCTAAAATAAACAAATGCAGTTACTTAAAATGCACCAAGAAAGGAAGAAACTGTATAAGCATAATATCCTCAAAGTTTATCACAGGAATATTGTATAAAATAGAAGAAAAGGAAGATGCAAAGATGAAAAACAAAACTACATGAAATATTGAAAATAAACGTAATTTGGGGGGAAGTAGAGTATTCAAATGCTGCAAAAGTAATAATGATATTGCATGAAATAATTTAATTTGGGAGATGGGTAGAGATGGATAAATAGGTTCACATACAGATAACTATTAACCACTGCCAGCACTAATATTTTTATGTGCCAGGTTGTAATCTAAGAACCTTAGAAATTTAACCTATTTATTCTGGAAATAATCCTATGAAGTAGATACCCTATTTCTATTTTACAGAGGAGAACACTGGGGCATAGGGGGATTAAGTGATTTGGCCAAGATTACACAGCAAGGAGGTGGTGGATAGAGTATTTGAACTCAAGGCAGGTGGCTCCAGAAACTGCTCTCTGGACCCCTGCACCAGGCTGCCTTCCTAGATGACAGGAAGGCTTATGCACTAGCATTCTGAAATCTCATTGCCTTCAATGCATACATCAGTAACATATATGCCATTTTCAGTGATACAAGGGACTGCTGAAAATGATTATCCTCATTTAATATCTCAATTTTTAAAATTTT
Source organism: Cephalophus harveyi (assembly GCA_006410635.1). Lineage (NCBI taxonomy): Eukaryota > Metazoa > Chordata > Mammalia > Artiodactyla > Bovidae > Cephalophus > Cephalophus harveyi. The sequence goes on from SJYT01031762.1 coordinate 35,762, forward strand.
GGAAACAGAGCAAGCTAAGAAGTTATAAAATGTTAATGTTATAATAAAATACATCCCAATAAAACCTCTGTTACCTAAATAAAATTAAATTTTATGAAAGCTTTGATTGAAGAGACAGGATATTTGTACCTTTCATGATTCCAATGCCACGAATCTGGGCAACAAATGCAGTCACCAAGGCTAAGCGGCACCTCAGCCACAGATGAATGTTGAAATATTCTCGAGAATTTAGGGAAATAGGATCTAAAAAATTGTCGTCTTTACTTTCAGTCGCCTAAACAATATCAAAATGATGATTATCTTTCCACTTAAAAATGTCCAAGTTCTAGCCCAGTGTTAAATATAAGTTAAGGGAAGCATTGATACCATTTAATAGCATTAAATTTTTAATTTTAGAAATTATTCTTTAACATTCTATAAAACATAAAAGTATACAAAAAACAAGTAAAATCACTATTAACACTGATCCTCATTTAAGTGCTTTCTTTTTCTCTGTGTACCCACTGTTGAAAACTAGATTTACCGTCCGAATTTTTCATTGTAAACTATGTCAACAGTTTCCATACCTTCAAAAATTTTGTGACCATCATTTTAAAGGCTGAAAAACAATAATACTGGCTAGTTATTGACTGCTCATTATGTGCCAGGGGCTGTGCTACATGCTTTATACATATTATCTCACTTAATCCTCCTGACAAGCCAAAAAGCGGTTATCGTCATTCTCTGTTTTTCAGATTTGAGAAGTGAAGCCTAGGGAGGCTAACTATTTGCTTAAACCCCATCGTATTCTGGCAGAGGTTAGGATTCACACTTGTGACTTTCTGAATTTAGAGGCCACAGTCTTAACTGACTAAGTTATATTGCTAGGTGCTGCTCACATCCCGAACATATTTTATGACTCACTATCCTTGTTTCACTTTACAAAGGAAATGACCAATGGGAGGGAGGTGACAAAGGAACTCTTCCAGAGCTATCAATCTCAGACACTTCATTTAGAACAATGCCTTTTTGTTCTAGGAATTTCCTGCTACGAATCTGACCACCATCTCCAGTCACCAACATCTGTTATCAAGGAGCTGTGACCTGGACTTGATGGGGGCTAAAGTGACTGACAGGTGAGGTGCCGAGGAGGAGAGGGTGAGCTGTTCCTAGGACCAGAGTAAGAAGGGGACAGAGAACCAGGGAGAGAATCATGATTAGAATGAGGGGTCTACTACTTAGATTGCTGCTGCTGCTGCTAAGTCGCTTCAGTCGTGTCCGACTCTGTGCGACCCCAGAGACAGCAGTCCACCAGACTCCCCTGTCCCTGGGATTCTCCAGGCAAGAACACTGGACTGGGTTGCCATTTCCTTCTCCAATGCATGAAAGTGAAAAGTGAAAGTGATTAGATTTACAGAAAAAAAAAAAACCTATCTAAGTACCTTTATCTCCCACACACCTGTTACTATTGAAAAGCCAAGTCATGCTTATTCTAAATCAGGGCTTCTCAACCTCAGCAAGACTGACATTTTGGGCCAGATACTTGTTGTGGGGGAAATGTCCTGTGTGTTACAGGATGTTGAGCAACATCCCTGGCTTCTACCCAGTAGATGTCAGTAGCACTGCCTCTAGTTAGAACAACCGAAATGTCTCTAGGCACTGCAAATATCCCCTGGGAGGCAAAATCACCCCCAATTGACAACCACCACTCTAAGTAAATTTTCAGAATCAGACTGCTTTTTAGCATATATATTGCTTTTAATATAGTAAGAAATGAGTCAATTAGTTTTATTTTGTAAAGACTTAGATGGTAGCAATTTTATTAGTAAAGCTTAAGCTTTATTTTATTCATTTTAAAATGAGCAAGGGTTTAGTGTACTGAATCTTTATATTTTAATCGTAAACAACCCTGTACTATTAAATTATTTGGTCTAATTGAAGTCCATAAAATTTCAAAGAATGTGAGACATCAGTTGCCATATAGATTTGAAAGTGCAGAAGAATCTAATTGTGAGAAACTCAAGATGGGAAACAGCACACGTGTCACACTGGTAATGCTAAAGAAGAAATATAATCGAAAGTGAAATGAAGACCAAGTACTGTGAAACAACTTCATTTACTGGTGACACCAGATTAGAAGACTAGAATGATATATATGGTGGGACTTCAGTCACTATTACATCCAATTCCATAAGTTACTAAATGAGATTACATAGCTCTTTAAAAAAACTTTAAGGAACTTGCCCAAGGTATACTGACTAATAAATAGCATCAACATGGGACTTAAACACAGATCTTTTTATTCTGAACCTAATGTTTTCAGTACTTTACCCCTTTGTTTCATTTAAATAATGAAACAATGTCCTAGTATGTCAATAATTATTCCATAATAAGTATTATAAGGATAAACATTAAATTCATACATACATAACTTTCTGGAGAGGTGCAGTTCTCTGAGTCATCTTCTACTACCTTCTTTTTAAAAAGTTTTGAATCCTGGAGAAGTTTAAGTGTGGAAAATACTATCGCAGCACTAAAATAGAGAATATAATTTAAACATTATTAGTATTACATTTGTGGCATTTGTACCTTATTTCCTAAGTCTCTTCCTCCAAAAAACCCCTCCTCATATTGCCACCCACTCCCTGCCAAACTATTAGGTGCCCTGTCTGTGTGCCCTAGTGTGGGTTTAACCACAAGATGGTACTTATCACATTATTTAACTGCCTGCAAACCCCTGTATAGTCTCACCTAATTTATCTTATTCCTTGATGAAATCCAGCATCTAGTGGCTCAGACACAAGAAATGTTAAAAAATATTTTTAAATGAAAAGTGTGAACAAAAGAATGAATGTTTCCAAGATCTAAAACAAAATTTACTCACACATTCATTAATAAAATGAGCACAGATGTATTTTCCATACATCAGAATATGGTTCTCCAGCGTTTTTTGATGCCATAAAACTGTGTTGCTTAATGCTATGCACTTGGAAACTCTTAAGGAAAATTTTTGCTCAATCAGTATCTAGCAGTGCCGAGAGGTAAATGTACTTAATGAAGAAAACAGAAGCCAGGAGATAGGAACTCTTCTCACTTCCTGTTGCCCGGGATGTAAGTTTTTCTTCACTTTAAACCATCCCATCCTCTTTCCCTGTATGATGATATACATATAATTGATGTCACACATTTTCAAAATATTTTAATAATATATGTCAACTGGCCTTCTCATTTGAAAGTCTAGACCAAAACAAAATTCAAATGCAGAATAATCTACCTGACAAAGCTTGTTGTTACGCTACTTTATACACAGAAAGATTAGATGAAAGCCAAATGGATAATATATCCATTTATCTAACTGCTCCACTTGATCGCTCCACTTGAATAGTAAATAACAATCGCATTTAAGAGGTACTTTGGCCACCTCATGAGAAGAGTTGACTCACTGGAAAAGACTCTGATGCTGGGAGGGATTGGGGGCAGGAGGAGAAGGGGACGACAGAGGATGAGATGGCTGGATGGCATCACGGACTCGATGGACGTGAGTCTGAGTGAACTCCGGGAGTTGGTGATGGACAGGGAGGCCTGGCGTGCTGCAGTTCATGGGGTCGCAAAGAGTCGGACACGATTGAGCGACTAACTAACTAACTAATGAGCTAAACTGTGTTGAGGTCCTAACCCTCTGTGCCTCAGCATGCATTCTGACCTGGAAATAGAGTCTTGACAGAGGGAAACAAGCTAAAATAAGGTCGTTGGGGTGGACCCTATGTATGTGCTACGTGCTGTGCTAAGTCACTTCATCGTGTTTGACTTTTTGCGACCCTATGGACTATAGCCTGCCAGGCTCCTCTGTCCATGGGATTCTCCAGGCAAGAATACTGGAGACAGTTGCCACTTCCTTCTCCAGGGGATCTTCCTGACCCAGGGATTGAACCCGCGTCTCTTACGTCTCCTGCATTGCCAGGTCTGTTACCTGGAAACCACCAGTGTTACCTGGAAAACCCCATTCAATATAACCAGTGTCCTTACAAATGGGAGGAATTTGGCCAGGAAGACAGACATGGACAGAGAAACAGACATGCCCAGAGGGAAGCTGATGTGAAGACACCCGGGGAGAGGGCAGCCCATGACTCGAGTGATGCATCTCTCCATCATGCATGATGTAGAACACCAAAGATCGCTGGCAAACACCAGAAGCAACAAGAGGTGAGGAAGGGCTCCCTCCAGAGCTGTCAAAAAGAGTAGGGTCTTGCCAACACCCTGATTTTTGGACAGTCAGCCTCCAGAACTGTGAGACAATAAAATTCTGTTGTTTTAAGACACAGTCTTGGGTACTCTGTTATGCTAGCCCTAGGAAACTTGTTCAGTCGCCCAGTCATGTCCAACTCTTTGTGACCCAATGGACTGCAACACGCCAGGCCTCCCTGTCCCTTACCCACCATCTCCCGGAAGTGAAGTGAAGTCGCTCAGTCGTGTCCGGCTCTTTGCCACCCCATGGACTGTTTGCCCAAATTCACATTCGTTACATCGGTGATGCTGTCCAGCCATCTCATCCTCTGACGCCCTGTTCTCCTTCTGCCCTTGGGAGGAGGGAATAGCAGATCTTCTGCCCACTGGAGGAGGAAACGGCAAACCACCCCAGCACACATGCTGTGAGAACCTCATGAGCTGTATATAAGGCCTAGTAAACTAGGATGGCTTAAAACCAGAGCCCTTCCACCTCCTCCTCCCTTCCGCCTCCTCTACAAAACCTACCCCTCCTTCCTGTTCTCTACCCCCAGATCAAGAGCCCAGCATCAGCACTGCTTCCCCTTTGCTTCCCACTCCATGTTCAATCTGTTAACAAGTTCTGTCGGCTTCACTTTTGAATCTGGATACCATCCAGCAGCTCCATCCTTCCTTCACTGCTACTGCTAATGCCTCCATCCAAGCCACCAACATCTCCAGGCCAGACAGCTATGGATGGGAACTTCCTGGCCAGTCTGTCTGAAATGGCCCCCACCCCTGTGGTCCTGGTCTCTACTCAGTGGCCACATCGATCTCTCTTCAAGATGTAAATCAGATCATGTCATTTCCCCGGTTCTCCTTCTAGAAGCCTCTCTGGCTGTGGTCAGTACACCATCTCCTTTGGGTCAGTTAGTGAAGTTTCTGGCTAAGAAAACAGCTTCATCAGGGTCCAGGGATACTTCTAAGAAGGTACAGTCTCTGTGTATAGGCTCCCAAGGTATGTACATATGCTCAGATCTTCATTACATTTTAAAACCTTTTTTTTTTTGGTATGCATCCACGTGTTGTATTAAAAGATGTCCTCTCTCTCGTCTTCCCCCAATCTTTTTTTAAAATGGTAACTGGTATTTTCTGTGTTTACCACCTGCCAGGTGCTATGTTAAGTGCTTTCTGTGAATTAATTGACTTAATCCCCACCACAAACCTACAAAGTATGTATTATTATCATCCCTACTTGACAGATGAGTTAATTGAGACCCAGAAATGTTAAATGACTTGCCTAAGATGACTCAATGGACATGAGCTTGAGCAAACTCCAGGAGATAGTGAAGGACAGGGAGGCTGGCATCCTGTAGTCCAGGGAGTCACAAAGAGTCACACACGACTTAGCGACTGAACAAGAAAGGTGACTCAGGTAGAAAGGGGGGGCAGGATCAGAACCCAGGCCACTGGAGCCTGCAGCATGCTCAGATTCACCATTCTGCTATAATGTGGACTCTTCCTTTGTACAATTCTAACACACTGTGTCTTGTTTATCCTGGCACAGGGTTACTTGGTCCCACATTTATATTACTATCTAATTATTGTTAACTGTACCTTGCACGATATAAAAGGCCCTCTTTGTTCAGTTTTTTAATGGCTTTTGCCTTGCATTCTACTCAGTAAGCTTCATTAAATGGGGTTGTCTTAAGGATATTAAATGAGGTACTTAGTCTTTTATATGCTCAAAAATATGTATTGAACACCAGCTATGGGCCAGAAGCAAATTTAGGGGTTATGGATACAGTACCTGACCTCACGGCGTTGACATTCTATCGAGAGCAGGATGCTCTCAGCAAAGAGCAGTGCTCAGCAAACAGACGGTTTTCAGTGCATCCTTGCTATAATCCTCCTAGCTGTCATTATTGATGTATAAAGTTGGACAGGGAAAATGCGAGGACTAAATTGATTTTTTTTCTGAGTTGTTAACCAGCATCAAAGCTCTTCAGCCATTACTGAATTTCAAACTCTCAGGATTTTACTCGGCCATTAAACTGGTTTAGATACTTATATTTTCTAAAATATGGCTTGTGATTATCTAAACTTACTATTTTTAAAAAAAAATTTAAAACCAAACAAGCAAGCAAGAAACAAACAAACAGAAAACATAATGTAGATGGGGTTTGCGTACAGGTACAGAATCTCCCCTCCCCTTCCTCCCTGAAGGCTACATACATGTTTCTAAGGCACTTTGTTTATTGAGTAGCTTCAGAGTTAGCACAGGATAGCAACTAGAGAACTTGGAAGAAGAAAACAGTACTTATCTCACTCTTCTGATCTGAAGGCCTAATTCTGATTTCAAGAGAAATGAGATACAAGGTTTGGAATCTTGCAAACCTCAAAACTTAGTGAATAAAATATAAACATACTGGTATGTCTTAATCCACCTGGTACTGCTTAGTTGCACAATGGAAAACTTCTAGTTTCTCCTCTGCACGAGGCAGACAGAAAGTGTAGGAGGATTACTGACTATAAACAGTCTGAATCCCAACAGAAGGACATTTCATTCTGACACAAAATTAAAAGGCTCAAATGTTATCCAATTTAGACAATAAATTAAATACAAAGGAGAACAGAAAGGAACATTTAAAAAAAGAAGAAGACAGGATTCTGAAATAGAGAGGCAGCCTTGAAAGGAGGAGAAATACAGTTTGCGTAACTTTGATCCCATTTATTTCTTATTAACATTCATGACAAAAATGGTCAGTTTGTTCTCATAAAATCTATGTGGCTCACTCCACCTGTCACCCGAGGGAACGTGCCTTTCAATTTCCTTGACACATAATTTTATTAGAAGAATCATGAAATGTCAAGCTAACCATCATTTGGAAAAGGGACTGTCCAACACTCTCAGCAGCGCCCAAACAGAAGCTCACAGAGGGTGAAGTTCACCTGCAAAAACACATTCATCCTGACAGTAGGCTTTCCCAAGTGACAACACTGTCACTAACAGCCAGCAATAGCAAAGTTTTTGCAGGTTTTGTCCCAAGGGCCTGGCTCATGGACTTAAAATTGGTGCAATTCTGGTATTCTTGCATATTATTTGCATACATCTACCTGGTTGTCAAATTAAAGTTCTGTTGTGACATTCCTTTCTATGCTATTTTTTAATGTTTAGTTTCTCATTTCCTTCTTCTTCACTAAAGAAAAAAAAAAATCACTCTCATCCTTCATACTAAAAGGGTATGTATAAGACATGTAGAGAGCTGGGGAAACAAAGAAAGTAAGAAACAAGAAATATTTTCCACAGTTGCTATTGCCCTCTGAGACACAGTTTGGAAAAAACAGTTCCATTTGCCACCATGGGAAACATATATTATTTTCCATATATAGATATACATATATATTCTATATAGTAATAACACACATAATCATATATATAATATACATTAAGATATATATTTTCTAAATATATATTTATACATTATATATTCAAATCATTTATTTTCTATAGGAAATAATATAGTAAAAGTTCCTTTGTCTTCAAACTTCAGTGGGGAAAATGGTGTATTATTAAGTGTACTTAGTCGCTCAGTCGTGTCTGACTCTTTGCAATCCTTTGGACTGTGGCCCACCAGGCTCCTCTGTCCATAGAATTTCCCAGGCAAGAATACTGGGGTGGGTTGCCATTTCTTCCTCCAGGGGATCTTAGCACCCCAGGGATCGAAGCCATGTCTCCTGTGTCTCCTGCACTGCAGGCCATTTCTTTACCCTCTGAGCCATGTAAGTCTATTTTAACCAACTACCAGTATAGTTTAAAGATAGTTACAAATGTGACAATACTTTAAACCAGAGGGTCCCAAGTTTTTTTTTAATCTCAACACCCATTCACATTCTTAAAAATTATTGAGAACCATCCAAGAGCTCTATCAATATTTACCATATTGGAAATTAAATTGAGTCATGTTTAAATTCATTAACATTAACTAATTCATTTAAAAATAAAAACTCATTACATTTTAATATAAATAATATATTTTATGGAAAATGTATTTTCAAAAACAAAAAATAGTGAGAAAGATGCCACTGTTTTTGCATTTCGTGAATCTCTTTAATATCTGACTTGAGAAAATCTACTGAATAGAAGAGTAGTCAGTCTGTTGTAACATAATGTTTGGCTGAAGTGCAGAAGACTAGGCCTCACACAGATAGTGACTGGACATGGGAGGAGTATTTTAAGAGCCTCTTCAAATAATTGTGAATATTCTTCCTTGATACTATACCAACATGTGACAAATGATATGCTTAGTTGCTCAATCATGTCAGACTCTTTGTGCCCCCATGAATGGTAGCCCACCAGGCTCCTCTGTCCATGGGGATTTTCCAAGCAAGAATACTGGAGTGCATTCTTGTGCCCTCCTTCAGGGGATCTTCCCAACCCAGGGATCAAACCCAGGCTTCCAGCATTGCAGGCAGATTCTTGTCTGAGCCACCAGGGAAGCCCAACAAATTATAGTTTCTTAAGTTTGTTGCTATGTGAAATGTAATAACATCCACTGATGCACTTTTCCTACTCAGTGACATGAAAACCTAATGGTCTTTCTTGTTAACCAGGATTTGGGAACATCATATGTGGTCATTTAGAAAACAAAAGCTCCCTGAGTTATACAGATCCTCTTGATGTTGAAGCATTTTGTTACACATTTTTAAAAAACAATGCCCATTAATGTCCCCGCCAGTCTCATCCAAAAAATCTAAGCATTAAAAAACTGTCAAGCTCATGATGGCAAATACAAATTTTCCAAAACTCCAGTTTTCTCATGCAAGTTTAGATTTTATCACTGGCAACAAAAACAATTAGTTGTTTTCCTAGAAATGGCATGTTCATTTCACTCATTTTCAACAAAATGCCTGTCAAATACCAAGTCATGGTTTGTCAGTTGTTTTTACAAACAGAAATGTTGTTCCATGAGAAAAACAGCTTAGCCAGCTCTCAACTCATCCACATGCGTTCTCTTCCTCAAGACAGCCATCAGACTTTGCTACGCAGTGAAAGGGCTTGAGGCACACTTCCCACTTAATATATTCCCACAGATTATTACAAATTTATTTAAGAATAGGTATTTATGAATGTAACAGATTCTACTGCTTCAGCAAAAGCATTCTTAAGTGAATCTGCCTTGTTTTTTTGTTTTTTTTTAATTGCAAGCATGCAGCAGTGAAGAACAGAAGGACAACTAGTTTGCTTTGGTGTCACTGCTTTGATTCATGGTGAGCTGATGGAAGTTTTACCACTATTGCTTTTGCAGCATCAGTTGCAAATAACAACACACAGAAAAGGCAAAAAAAATCTTCATTTTATAAACTATTATACACATAGTTTGCTATGTTATAAACTACTAAAAAATAGTTCTAACCTCACAGACCTCCTTGAAAGAGTCTCAGGAACATCCAGAGATCTGCAGACCACATTTGAGAATCACTGCCCCGAACAGACTTTATGGATTTTCATCACTGCTTAGAAACCACAAAAATTTATAAATTCCCCCAAACCTGTACTGTCTCTAACATAAAATCAAATTTAGACGTGGACTCAGTGGAGCCCAGCGAGCTACAGTCCATGAGGTTGCAATTAAGTGACTGAACAACAACCATGAAAGCCTTCGATCAAGGCAATCATGAGACGATTGTATGTTACCAATCTAAGCACAAGCAAAGGGGGGTTTCTGCTGAACTGACTTCCCCTTTGCGAAGGCTGCAGAAGTGCTTCTCCTGTTTAAAGAGAAGGGCCATCTAAAAAATTAAGTCCCTTTCCAAATTCTGGATCCAATGCATAGAACCTAACGCACAGAATTTCAGTATACTGAGAAAGGAGAGGAAAAAAATTGTTTCCATCTAATTTGATCATTTCTTCTTTTCATTCAATGATCATACTTTTCAGTTCTAAAATCTCTAGTTTTTTTCCCCCTAAATTCACCTATTCCTTTTATAATCTTGTCTCATTCTCTTCCATCCTTCACATCTTTGAACAGCTCATTTCTTGGGCTGCAAAGTCTGCCATTTATTGTTTGCTCTCTTCTGAGGCTGTTTCTTCATTTGGTTTATGATATTTGCCTCTGTGCTAACTTTACCGGCAGTTATTTTCCATGGGAGTCCTGCATTTCCTAAGTTAATCTCTATGAGACAACTTTGGCTTTGTCTTTGCTCCAGCTTTGTGATGTCAAGACCAGTTTCAAAGTTAATTTCTCAAGGTTTCTGCATTTCATTGTCAGTGCCAGTTTGGACCCTGCACTTGCCAAAAGCATCCATCTGAGGAATTTATTTGTCTTGGGTTACTTTTTTTCCAACTATACTCAGGGCAGGCAGCAAGCCGGTTCCTGGCTAGTCCCCAAAGACCTTTCTGAAATCCCAAGCTGGGGGATAATTTTATTCTGTATTAGAGAAACAGAGAAGACTGTACTGGGATCCTACCCTACTGTGTGCAAATTATATCAGAGCATCAAATTCACTCTCTCTACTGGGTCATTTTCATCAGTATATAATACATTATTGTTGCTCTCATCTCAAAAAAACTTGTCTTGATCCTACTTCTGCCAACTTTACCCTATTCCTCTAATTCCCTTTACATGAAAATTCCTGAAAAGAATCATCTTTACTTGCGTGCTCCAATTTCTCTCCTCCCATGTTATCATAAAACCACTCTAAACATGCTCTTTCCCCATTACCTTCTAAAATTACTCCTGTCAAAGTACAAAGTACTGGTGATGTCCATGTTTATAAATCATCCAATTGCCAATTCTCTGTTCTGTTCTCAATCTACCTGGAGCTCCCAGCACAGTTGATCACTCTATTCTCCTTGACACACTTTCTTCACATGGTTTTCCAGATTTCATAATCTCTCTCTTTTTTTTTTTTTTTAACTAGTCATTTCTTCTCAGTTTCCTTGGCTGGTTCCTAATTTTCTCCCCAATCTTTTACCACGATCAACCCTCAGTCCTTGGTCTTTTTCTTTCATTCATCTACTCACACTCCTTAAGGAATCTCACTCTTTATAAAGGCTTTAAGGGACTTCCCTGGTGGTCCAGTAACTAAGATTCTGCTGCATTCCCAATGCAGGGGGCCCGGGTTCAATCCCTGGTCAGGGAACTAGATCCTACATGCCCCATGCCACAACTAAGACCTGGGGCACCCAAACAAATAAATAAATACATATTTTAAAAAACAGAGGCTTTAAATACTATTTATATTCTAAAGACTCCAAGAATATTTGATATTGCCAATTGTACCTCAAAGAGACATCTCAATTTAAACACGTACAAAATGTAACAAATGTAAATGTAACTTTAATGTTACACCCCTGCAGTCTTCCTCATTTTGGTAAGGGACAATTTCTTTTGTAACTCCTCTCTCTTCCTCACTACACTACAGCTAATGCATCAGCAGATTCTAATGGCTCTACGTTCAAAATATACCAGAATCCAGTGACTTATCACCACCCTCAGTGCTACCACCCTTTTCAGAGCCACTAACATCTTTCTTCTTATTATAACAGCTTCCCCAGCTGATCTCTCTGCTTTCAAACCCTTTCTCTCCTACAATCAGCTCTCCACCTAACAACTAGAGTCATCCCTTGGAAGTGAAAATCAGATCATATCATTCTTCTGCTCAAAACAATATAATGACTCCCCAGTTCTCTCAGAGGAAAAGCCAGAGTCTTCACCCTGGCCACAAGATCCCTTATGATCTGCCTCCCCCACCAAGTGCATCTTTGAGGATCTCTGAAAACTCTCACTTGCTCCATTCTAGCCACAAGAGATCCTGTGCTATCCCTCAAACATGTATCAGGCATGTTTCCACAGCCTGCAACACTCTGTCTACAGGTATGTGCGTGGACAACCCCCTTGTCTATTTGTTCAGATGTCACCTCATCATAAAGTCTACCCTGACCAGCCCAGATTTGGGTTATATGTCAACACTGATGCCAAGCACATGAAGAAGACTATGAAGAGGTTGATTACTTCCATAGAGAAACTATCCAGGAAGAGCACAGCAGCCTCCCAAACAGGGAGACATTTGAAATGTCTAAAGAGGAAAGAAAAAGGTAACTGCCTGGGCTTTATGGTGGTTAACGGGCAGGGCTGGGTTAAGGTCTCCCACGTGTGGGTCAGGGTCTGTGTGGTTTAGACTTCCCACCAGCACCAAAGGAGGGGTAACCAGGCTTTCTTCTCTGCTTGTCTGGGCATGGGGCAGGAGAAGGGGGAGTGGGACCAGTCAGTTAATGAACATCTGAATGGAGTCATCCTCTTTACTGCAACAGCACAATTTTGAAAGGACAAACTTCCTCCTCCTGCTGCCTTCAGATATCCTCCGTAACACTTATTTTTGGCCACACTATACAGTTTACCAACTGTTAGGTTTACAGTTTATCGTCAGCCTGTTTATCTTCTATTAGATTATAAACTCCATGAGGGCAGAATTTTTGTCAATATTGTTATGTATTTTTTTGTCTACTGGGATACAGAACTTAGGACTGTGCCTAGCATATTGTAGATGCCCCTAAATTATTTTTTGAATGAATGAATGAATGTTAATTTAAGAAATTTGCTCATTATTCAAAACATCACTATTGAAAGTATACTCATGATAGAGGTAATTATCATAACTGATAGGGGAAGCTCATATTTCTATATTATTCAATATTAAAAAATCATTGAGAAGTATTTTAACTATTCAAGTGTTTATATGTCTATGAGCTTTTGAATACAGAAACTATATTCTATTCGTCTTTGTACCCTCAGTGTCTAGAACAGAGCCCAAGAAAGAGGTACTCAGCAGATGAAAGAAAGTGAAAAGTGATCTAACCTAGGTCTCCCACACTGCAGACAGGTGGGAGAAGCCCCCGGTGACACTAGTGGGAAAGAACCGCCTGCCAATGCAGGAGACATAAGGGATGTTGTTACAATCCCTGGGTCTGGAAGATCCCCTGGAGAAGCACATGACAACCCATTCCAGTCTTCTTGCCTGGACAGTCCCACGGACAGAGGAGCCTGGCAAGCTACAGCCCATAGGATTACAAAGAACCAGACACGACTGAAGCAACTTGGCATGTCAACAGATACTGATCACTATAAATGAATCAATCAACAAACAAATGAAAGGAAAAATCTGACATTAGCAATTGCATCACATTTAAAAAATCTGCCACCTACAATAGTTTATTCAGTGGTTCAGCACAGCATAGTTCATAGTAACTTTTTAAAAATAGAGTTAAATTTTTAATATTGTTATTAGTTGTTCATTGTTATTGGTTGGAAAAAACACTCCACAGGTGTAATTTGTAAAGAGTTATAAAGAATTTAGATTTTGCCTTTTAAAAAAATAGACTAATTCTCAAAAGGAGAGGTCTGTGAATTTGCTAATGTTTGACAGAACATCCGAGTTATGTGCTTTAATAAACCAACTCATTTGTTGAGGACTATAGTTTTAACTGTAGTAACATGTGGAAAAAACCCTGAATCCTAAGTCTACTCTATTAATCTAGGAATTTTTGAAGCTTACATAAAATTGAGATATATTGAACAAATCAGGGTAAGGAAGAAACCGTGTGTGCAAATACTCGCCTGTATGCTGCCCGGTGTCTCTGCAGGGCAATGGCAGCCAGCTGCAGTCTGACCTCCACCACTATCTCCAGTTCGCCAGCACAACACTGAGAGAGGTCCTTATGGCTTGGATGTTCCATCTCTGACAGAAGGGTGTTGAGCCTGTCTTCAGCTTCTGTCAGTAAAATTGACTAAAGAAAGAATACCACGCAGTCACCCAAGTCCAGACATAATACAAACCATGTCTCATCCTTACTCAGCAAATAATTTTTATGTACTAAAAGGTAACAATGAATGGAAGAGCAAAAAGGAAATCTGAAAAAAATCATCCGAGAAGAGAGCTCAGTGAACAGGAAAAGTTAGCAGAGAATGAAAAGGGAAGTAGTGGCAGGAGTAAGGTCAAGACAGTGACCCTTTACTGCACACACCCATACTTGCTTATTCACAGAAGCTGTGTTCTAGAAAGTTCCTGCCAACACTGAGTCAGTGAATGCTGAAGCATTACTCCTTGGGAAAATACAGGGATAGGTTCCTACAAGCCTCTGGTCACACCATTTTTTGTCAGCTGGTCAATATTTAATCTTATTTAATGTGTGTCTATGTTTAAAGACACATAATTGAATATATGGTGTAGATTCATTAACCCTGAACTTACAGCCAGGAGCTCTATAACTCATGCCTGACTGAAGCTTGTCGAACACACACATGTTCTCCAAAAGGCACATCACAGCCTTCTTGAACTTAGGATTTACCAGACAGCACTTCAGTTTTATGCTTAGGGGCCATTTCAAATAATGAAATGACAAAACCCCCACAAAAATGTGAAAAGCTTGGCAATAAATATACCATGAAAAGGGATACTTGTTTACAGTATAAGAGTGGAAACAAAAAGTCACCATTGTCTTGTTCAACTTGGCTGAGAATGTGCATGTCAGAAAAATCAAATTCTCTGCTCTGTGCAGGTCCCCAAATAACCACCAAAGAGTCAAGGGTTTTTATTTGGAGGTTACAAGTAACTTTTAGCAGATAAGCAAATCAGCAAATACTGAATCTGTAAACAATGAGGATCAACTGTATTTCAAATTAAACTATGCTCAACTTGTAATGTGAAGATAACAAGATTTTATAGTGGACAAACAGAACTAATTAGCAAAAAAGAAAGAGCCCAACCAAACTTTCAAGGAACATGTCTCTGAGGACTTCTTTGTATAGGGCAGTAAATATTATATAAGGACTAGGGTAATTTAGTACAATAGTTAAGAACATGATCTGTATTTTATCAATTACATGGCATTAGTGAATTTCTTACTGATCTGTATTTTATCAATTACATGGCATTAGTGAATTTCTAAGCCTCAATTTATTCAGCACAATATAGTTCAAAATGATTAACAGGTACATCACAGAGTTGTGAGAATTAAATATAATGCAAAGTGCCTGTCATGTATAATAGTAAGCACTGAACAAACGGTTCTGTTGTTGTTGCTGTTGTGAATCACTGTTATGATTAGGAGATGCCAAACAGGGTATGGAAAGCTTAAATTTCATCAAATAATAAATCTTATTTTCCCCAGCAACTTAACTGAGTTTAAAGGTCAAAGTCGGACACCACTCAGCATCTGCTTTTCTCATGGGGAGTAGACCAATCTCCGGCCCCAACCCATGCTTGGGAAAGAAAAGCTAACAGATTTCCCAACGGTAAGCACAAACCTGAAAGTTGGTCTGGCCAGGGCCTAAGAGTGGGCATTTTGGTAACTGATTCACTATGATTTGAGAATTTTTTAACTTACCTTTAGTGTGCTAAGAACAAATTTCTCTTTCAATTTTGTCAGATGACAAAGTGAGCCTCCCTCATCCTTTAAACACATCTCTACAAAACACAACATTTTAGAAGAACTACATATATCTATGGTTAGCTTAAATGTGAATTCTAATTTATAAAACTTAGCATTAGTTAGGAAATTTAATGTTTAAAAATCAAACACAATGATAATTAGAAATATATTGCTATATACAATGGTCCTCAAATATCATACATTAGAAAACTATGGCTGATTTGTAAAACAAATTGTGTGTGCGTGTATGTCAGTCACTCAGTTGTGTCCAACTCTATGACCCCCTGGAGTAGCCCACCAGGCTCCTTTGTCCAAGGGATTCTCCAGGCAAGAATACTGGAGAACGTTGCCATTTCCTTCTCCAAGACAATTCTGAAAGGATCTTTCATATGTTTGTTGATGCCATTCAAGTTAATCGACTACTGATACAAAGTAGTGGTTCCTCACCTGGGATCCTATACAGTTCTCAAAGTATTCTGAGTCTTCTAGATGTTTATAATATCTCAGTAAGATCTCCTTGGAGGTGTCAGTACTGCTGATCTGCACCAGCCCCTCACTCTAAGACCAGAGAGTGAGACCATTTGGAACAGCACAACCTACAATCCTCAAACATCTTGACATTCCTACCTATGATCCAAAGTCAGCCCTCATTCTGAGCAAGGGAGAACTGAGACAATTTAGATTGCAGTCTTTGCTTGCTTTAGTAAGCTTGGCATGTAGACTAGAAGAGGGAGAAAAATGACAAGTCCTTATTTGACTAGGAATTAATGCACAAATGACCCACATAAAGAGGCTAAGTTTGCCAAGTGGAAGAGGGAGTCCAGAATAACATGGAACTGAACACTCTTGACTTCCTCCCTTTTTCCACCTTCAACCTACTTGGCTTTTCTTCAAAATTAAGAGGCTCTGGAGTTAGGGGTCAGCTGAGGATGAAAGAGGGCCCAGAAGAAAGATCTGGGTTGTGGTCTTCTTCCCTAAGGGAAAGTACGAGGGAGACAAGGACAGAAGACAAATGCCTGGAGGTTGGTATGGAGAAACCGGGAAGAGTCTGACCCACATCTGCCTCTGGCCCTCTTTGCCTCCTGAGCAGCAGTCCTATGTTGTATTAGGCCCCTCCCTCCTGGGGGCTCTAAATTACAAACTATGTTTTCACTGGCAGTCAGTTCCTGATCTGTTGGCCTGAAGTGTGTGTGTGAAAGTGTTAGTCGCTCAGTCGTATCCAACTCTGTGATCCCATAGACTATAGCCTGCCAGGCTCCTCTGTCCTCAGGATTATCAAGGCAAGAATACTGGGGTGGGTTGCCATTTCCTTCTCCACAGTTGGCCTTACCATACCTGAATAATAATAAAATTTACACTTAAAACAGAGGTCAATATTATTCTAATACCAAAACTAGACAAAGACATCATAAGAAAAAAAGAAAAAACTACACAATATATCATATGAATATGGATGCAAAAATCTTTAAGAAAATCCTAGCAAACAATCCAGGAATATATATAAAGATTTTACACCATGACCAGTGGGATTTATCCCAAGAAAGCAAGGATGATTAAACACTCAAAAATCAACCAATACACCCTATTGATAGAATGCAAAATAAAAAACATATAATCATCTTAACAGACACAGGAAAAACAATTAATAAAACCGAACACTATATTTAACTTATATGCAGAGTACATCATGCAAAATCCTGGGCTGGATAAAGCACAATCTGGAATCAAGATTGCTGGGAGAAATATCAATAACCTCAGATACACAAAAGATACCACCATTATGGCAGAAAGTGAAGAGAAACTAAAGAGACACTTGATGAAAGTGAAAGAGGAGAGTGAAAAAGCTGGCTTAAAACTCAACTTTCAAAAAATTACGATCATGGAATCTGTCCCATCCTTCATGGCAAACAGATGGGTAAACAATGGAAACAGTGACAGACTATTTTCTTGGGCTCCAAAATCACTCCAGGTGGTGACTGCAGCCATGAAATTAAAAGATGCTTGCTCCTTGGAAGAAAAGCTCTGACCAACCTAGACAGCATATTAAAAAGCAGAGACATTGCTGACAAAGGTCCATCTAGACAAAGCTATGGTTTTTCCAGTAGTTATGTGTGGATGTGAGAATTAGACTATAAAGAAAGCTGAGTGCTGAAGAATAGATGCTTTTGAACTGTGGTGTTGGAGAAGACTCTTGAGAGTCCCTTGGACTGCAAGAAGATCCAACCAGTCCATCCTAAGGGAAATAAGTCCTGAATATTCATTGGAAGGACTAATACTGAAGCTGAAACTCCAATACTTTGGCCACCTGATGTGAAGAACTGACTCACTGGAAAAGACCCTGATACTGGGAAAGACTGAAGGCAGGAGGAGAAGGGGATGACAGAGGATGAGATGGTTGGATGCCATCACTGACCTGATGGCCTAAGTTTGAGTAAACTCCGGGAGTTGGTGATGGACAGGGAAGCCTGGTATGCTGCAGTCTATGGCGTCGCGAAGAGTCGGACACAACTGAGTGACTGAATTGAGCTGAACTGAACACCCTTTCATGATAAAATCACTAAACAACTTAGGAACAGAAGAGAAATTCCTCTACCTGATCAAGGACAGCTATGAAAAACAGTTAATATCATACTTAGTAGTTTAAAAAAAAAAAAAACTATTTTAAGGCAACATTATTACATTTGTAAAATGCTTATATAGTTTTATATGTATATATGGGCTATAAATTCCATCCATGGATATCTTATCCCATAGAAATATATACTATAATATGAATATGTAGTACTTCTGCATATCCCTGGATATGGCAGTATCTAGGGATATGCAGATATTCCATATCCTGGAAACAAAATGAACACACAACAAAGGATTGGTTGAATAAATCATGGGATGTTCACAGCATAGAACACCACACAGCCAAGATAGGAGATAAAGCAAAGCAGTTGACTTGGGGTGGCTTAGCAAAGTTTTCTACATAAGAACTGCAAAAAGCAGAAAAATGAAAAATACATCATCTCTTAAGCAAATGACAAATCTGATTTTGTATGTGCAGCTAACCCTTGATCAACATAGAGGTTAGGGGCACTGACCCTCCATGCAGTCAAAAATCCATGTACAATTTATACTCAGTGCTTGGTATAGACAGTCCTCTATATCCACAGTTCAGCGTGTGCAGAGTCAGCCAACCACAGATTTACAGTATTGAAATATTCACTATTGAAAAAATTTGATATACCCGTGGACCTGCACAATTCAAACATGTGTTGTTCAAGGGTCAACCGTACATAATATTTAAAAAGTAAACATATATGCAGATAAATTGGTGGATATGGCACCTAGACATAAGCACATATGTGTGTCATTAAGTGAACTCAGAGAAAACTATGAAAGAATACCTGCTAGAATGTTTATATGGACTATAGTGGGTAGAGTGGGGAATTGGAAGGGAAAGGAAATAAAAACAGAAATAAGCAAAAATAAAATAAAATGTTACCTTTCAAGTTTGGAAGATTTGGTTTGCTTTTCTCATTCATAACTCCATGGCCGACTGGTTTCATTATCTGTTCTGGGACACAGTTTATTGTTGCAGCCACATTTATGAAAAAGTATGCTTTAACAAATAAAAACTTATTTAAGAGATGTTGCTGGCTAACCATAACCAGAATTACAGGCACGCCTTTATTTATTAAATCATCAAGTGCCTAAAAAAATGGAGAAAAAAATGAAAATCAGGAAAAGTAGTAAAATACTGTTTTCAGATATTATTAACTTCAGTCCTTCTACAGTCCTTATTTGGCACAGGATGAAGGAATGGAGGGCTAGACACGAGGGACTGTAATTGGCAAGTCCATTGAGAGAGACACGATGTCATAACGATGCCAGCAGGGCCACAGTGCTACTGCCGTTCCTCAGCAGTGGGTGACCTGCCCCAAGGTCAGCCCTGCCACGCAATGAGAGTGAGCCTGTTGCTGGCATCGCCGAGGGGACAGCTTAGCAAAATAGAGCAACTGAAAAAGCTCACCAGCCAGGCATGTCGGCCGCTCTGCTTCAGCTCAGGTGAATTCGGGCTCACAGGATGGAAGAAGAGGAAGAACAGGTAGACAAGCAATCCCTTCCCAGCTTAGATTCTGGGTCAGTCATGAGAATGCCCACCTTGAGGATGCCCTCAACTTCCCAGCCCCTCCCTTGCGCTCACACTTCCTCGGCAATTGTTCTAAGCGGCCCCACTTTACATTCCTGACCAGGCCTCAGTGCCACCTGTCATCATCCTACATTTTCCCAGTCCACTCACTCTTGCTCTCTCCTTAGACAACCACTTCAGGCCCTTTGTGTTTCTAAATTCTAACACTTCCTTCCCCATGCCCCTCCCAGTGAATGACCTTGCTTCCTCTACTCAAATGAGCAAACTGAAGCAGTCAGAGTAGCGCCCACAGACCCCGCAGCTCCACCTCCCCACGCACCTGCCTCACTGCCCTGCCTTCCTGTCTGCTTCCTAAGGCTGGTGCCACTACTTAGGCCATCAGCCCCATCCCCACCAGTCTGATGAGCCACTCTCTCCCACAGTGAAAGTGTTCCCTTTCTGACAAATGCCACATGATATCACTCACACGTGGAATCCAAAATATGACATGAGCAAACTTATCTATAAAACAGGAACAGACTCACAGACACAGTAAAGAGAACTGTGGTTGCCATGGGAAGGAGAGAGGGAAGGGACACACTGGAAATCTGGAGTTAGCATATGTAAGCTAGTATATGTGGGGTGGATAAACAATAAGGTCCTACTGCATGACACAGAGAACTAAATTCAGTATCCTATGATAAACTGTAATGAAAAAGAATATGACAAAGAACGTATACATGTGTATAACTGAATCACTTTGCTGTACAGCAGAAATTAATACAACATGGTAAATCAACTATACTTCAATTTATAAAAAATGTTTCCTTTCTACAGAGACATTCTCATCAGTACACTGTCTTCTCCATTTTAAAAAATGATTAACTCTCTACATTCTGACTTCCCTCTCCATTTACTACCCAAATTTTCACTTCTGTTTACAACAACCTACAAGGTTGTCACTATTCCAATCTATCTCCTTTCATTTTCTTGTAAACATACTCCATCCTTACATTGAATTCCTCTGGTCAAAGTCATCAATGGCCTACTCTAGGTTAAATTCATTGTTCAGTTCTTAGTTTTCATAGGCAAGAATACTGGAGTGAGTAGCCATCCCCTTCTCCAGGGGATCTTCCTGACCCAGGGATCGAACCTGGGACTCCTGCATTGCAGGCGGATTCTTTACCGTCTGAGCCACCAGGGAAGCCTGCTTTATATGCTATGTTATGTTAATCTAAGACACCATTATTTTATATGCCAATTAAACATTCATATGCCTGCAACTGTAAAGTGCATTCTAACTACAGAGCTATTAAATGTTTTATTAAAATGAATGTTTAAGACGTGGTGAATTACAGTACTGCATTTGTCAGCAATATTTGACACTATTAAACCTTCCCTCTTTTGAAAATGCTCCTCTCTTGGCTTTCAAGCCACCACACTCCCTTGCTTCTTTTCCTATTCTAGCCACTCCTCCTTTTCAGTCTTCTTTGCTGGTTCCTCCTCTTCTCCTAGACCTCTAAGTACTGTAGTGTCCCAGGGCTTGGTCCCCTTCTGTATCCTCATTCTCTCCCCTTAGATGATCTTACTCAGGCTCATGCTTTTAATCTCATCCAAATGCTAAGTCCTACATTTTTGTGTCTAACTCCAACTTCTCTTCTAACTCAAGACTCATGTAATCAACTTCTGACTCAATTCTTCCATTTAGAGGTCTAACAGACATCTCAAACTCAACATATCCAAAATTTTATTCCTGATTTCCATCCCCCACCACACACACACACACACACACACACACACAAAATATAAGCTCTATGAGGACTGAGAACTTGTCTGTATTGTTTATTGGTTAATGTGTCTGACTGACAGCACCATAATAGTACCTGGCACACATAGAAGACTCCACAGATTAGAAAAGTGATCCCTTTAAAACATAAGTAGGGCTTCCCTGATGGCTCAGTCGCAAAGTATCTGCCTGCCAACGTAGGGGACATGGGTTTGATCCCTGATTCAGGAAGATCCCACATACTGTGGAGCAACAAAGCCCACGTGCCATAACTATTGAGCATATGCTCTAGAAACCAGGAGCCTCAGCTACTGAGCCCACGTGCTCTGCAACAAACGAAGCCACTGCAATGAGAAGTCCATGCACCACAACTAGAGAGGAGTCCCCACACTCTGCAACTAGAGAAAAGTGCGTGCAGCAGAGAAGACCCAGCACAGTCAAAAATAAAGAAGTAATAAATTTTTAAAAAGTAGATCAGGCCACACCTCCGCCCTGAATCTTCCAGTGGCTGCTCCTTTTGTTCAGAGTAAGAGCCTGGATGATGAAAGCCCTTCAAGGCCCTTCTCCATGTGGGCACCCCACCACTAGCCACCCCGTTACCTCTCTGACCTGTCTCCTACTGTTCTCCCATCACTCACACAACTCAAGGAACACCGGCCAAGGTGTCCCTCACTAAGTAGGCAATCCTGCCTCAGAGCCTTTGCACCCACTGTAGTCTGTTCTAAGATTATTCTTTCTCCAGATTTCATATGACTTGCAACGTTATCTGCTTCAGATCTGTTCACCAATGTCACCTCAGTGATGGCTAAGCTGATTGCCTCATTCAAAATTACAATTCCAGCCTACCCTCTTTATTAGCTGCTGGGTTCATTCTCCCCTGCAGCATGGTTCACCTTCTAACATACTATATAATTTACTCATTTATAATGCTTAGACATATATCATGTTTATTACTAGTCTTACCCACTAAACTATAAGCTCTCTGAGGGCTTGGAATCTGTATTGTTGATTAACTGATGCATTTATTTGACAGCTCAAGAATTGTGCCTTGTACACAACAGGCTCTTGGTAAATATTTGTTAAATTAATATAAAAAGCAGATGCCAGGACTATCGATCCTAAAAAGAAGGAAATTATTTGCCTTATGCAAACTGAAAAAGAAGTCTTATCCTTTGAGAGATTTTTGAGCCGATGCTGGCAGTGGGGAGATCTGTTGCTGTTGTCCATTCTCCTTGCTTAACCTCTTGTAAAGGAGGGAAAACAATACCCACATCAGAACCAGACATGGAGCATCTCTGAGACTGATTTCGTAACAAATGGTTGTACTAGGAAAATGGTTGACATTCTCCATCTAGAAAAAGGAACTTCAGACTGGCTAGGGGTGGAGGGATGTGTAGGAGAAGGTTTCTCGTTTTTATCCACAGCAAACAGTGGTTTAATGAGCCCTGACAATTACACACAAACACTTGAGGATGAAAAGAAGATTAATTAGTAATGCTATCTAACACTCCTTTCTCTCTCTTTCTACAGAAAATATAAAATGCAATCTGAAGCATCTTAAGCAGATGAACAGTTCTGTTTTAATTAATTAGCTAATAGAAATTGGTTTTCCATTACACTGTCAGACTCTTTAAAAAAAAAAATCAGACAGTCTGTTTATACCCCAAACCACTTTTATAACCAAAACCAAAAGAAGTGTTTTCAGGATGCCCTGGCATTTATGACTGCAAAAAAATAAATATTCTGAAACATTCCAAGGTCTCGGAACACTAAAATTAAAGTTGAATATGTATTTGTACCTTCCTAATACCAGCTCTTTCATGTCAGGCAACTTGGTTGTAAATTAAAACAAATTTTAAGACAAAAACAATGAGTCACTTGAAGGATAATTAAAAGTGAAGCTTGTGGAATAAAATGAACAAATAATAGAAAAGTAATAAGATTACATATTTAATAAAAGGTAAATATATCAAAATTATGGAAGAAAAATAAAGCAATTTTGAGCAAATGTCTCTCAAAATTATTTCATAAAAATTAATACTTAGTGAAACAGAATGCTATTTCTGAGCATTAAAAAAATGAAAACTACATGTGTCTAGCTAGATGCATTAACCATCATCTGGCTGTATGAACCACTCACCTGTCTGCAATCCCATTAACAACGATCACCATACCAGCCTTCCACATCAACACTTTCTAGTGGAACAAATAGTTGGTACTCTTAAGATTTTTTTTAATGACTTGAAAAAATATACTTAAATGCTCATAGGTCATCAAAAGCTTAAAACCCAATCATTCAATTATTGACAAGAACAAACTTACTGAGATGGGCAATCTGGTCCTCTCTTTGTAAAAAATAGTGGGAAAATCAGAGGAATTGTTTATGAAAATGCCATATGAAAATATTCCTTTA
The DNA here is from genome assembly GCA_006410635.1 of Cephalophus harveyi. Classification (NCBI taxonomy): domain Eukaryota; kingdom Metazoa; phylum Chordata; class Mammalia; order Artiodactyla; family Bovidae; genus Cephalophus; species Cephalophus harveyi. The sequence continues at coordinate 59,697 of SJYT01031762.1, forward strand.
GCTAACCCTGCAGGGGAAATCATATTGCAATACATAAAAGTATCAAATCAATGCAGTATCATAAAAGTATCAAATCAACTTATCCTCTTGCCTATTGTTAGCTAACTAATTAAATGTGCACCTCACATTTACACAACATTATGTGTCGATTACATCCCAGTAAAAAACTGAAAAAGAAAAGAAAACCTTCCAAACACTGGTTGAGAGGCCATCTCAGACTGGGGCAAGGGTCTAAGTAAAAGCAGTATTGAATAGGTGGCCAATTAGAAAATCCTTTACTTATGATCAAAGTTACTAGGTAACTAAGATAAATATTAGATGTTTGGCGTGGCTAGATAAGACACTGAAGATGCATGTATAACTGAAAAATTGAGGAGCAATAACTGATGTTTGTTGCATCTGAAAAGCAGATCAGTTTGGGTCCCACCACACTGCTGGCTTCAGTATTTGGAGGTAAAACCTCTTTACTAGAATAGAAGAATATATTCACAGCAGGTGCTCAAGAACAAAGATTATACACACCAAATAGATTGACATGACAAAATTATCCACACTAAATAGCCAAATTTTATAAAATGTTATCCTTACCTGCATATTTTCTTTACTAATAAGAGGTTTTCCCGAGTCAAATGATTGAAATTGCTGTCAATATACAAAATGTTAACATTAGAAACAAGAGTACTGAGTGGTCCGTTAGATGAAAACATTAATGTGTTCTAAACTATTTAAAAGTAATACATGCTCTAGTCAGAAAAGGCAAGTATAGTATAAAGAAGAAAGCAAAAACATCTTTAGGTTGTTAATGTTAATATCTTGGTGTCTTTACTACCAACTTCCTTCTGATGTATTTTAAAGCTTTATATATGGATTTGTGTTCCTTTTCACTAAATGTTACATCATAATTATTTTCTTAAGCCATTAAGTTATTTGTAAACCTCATCCAACAGCTCAATGACACTCCAGCCTACAAATGTACTGGGGTTGGCCAAAAAGTTTGTTTGGGTTTTTCTGTAACATCCTACGCAAAAACCTGAGAGAACATTTTGGCCAATCCCAGTAGCATAATAACTTATTCTCTTGCCTATTGTTAGGCAAAGAGGACCACTTTTCACCTTCACCCCACCATTCAGCCCTATACTAAATAATATTGGTGATGAGTATTTCTGATTAGCACCTTTCAAGAGATTCCTGGAAGCAGAAGGGCTGGGTCATAAGAATAAGAGGCTTCCCTGGTGGCTGAGACAGTAAAGAATCTGCCTGAAGTGCAGGAGACCCGGATTCCATCCCTGTGTTGCGAAGATCCCCTGGAGTAGGAAATGGCAACCCATTCCAGTATTCTTGCCTGGAAAATCCCAGGGACAGAGGAGACTGGAGGGCTAGAGTCCATAGGGTCACAAAAGTCAGACATGACTGGGTGACTAACTCACACACACAGCTCAGTTTACCTTCCACCCACGTTGTATGAAAAGGATTAGTGCAGTTTCAATGGCATTGCATATTAGTGCCTATATACATATATATATTTTTTTTTGCCAGTTTGAGGTAAAATTGTATTACTCTTCAGAATGATGCTTTTTGTGGTTCTTTCCTTGTTTGTGAATTACTGCTAATATGTTCTAAATATAATGTTGCCTTAGAAAACATTCCATTCATTTGCTGCAGAACATTGTTGTATCATTATGAGTGTGTATCCCCCTTGGTACAGAAGACCTTTTAAATAGGCACCTGTTCTCAGGCATCAATACTAATACCTCACTCACATCCTTGTGGTCACCTGGAAGTCACCAGCATCTTCCATGAATAGGTCACTCATATGTGGATGGTATCCTACTTCAAGCACCTGGACCTCTCTACCTGAGGGTAGTCTGCGGCCACAAGAGAGTTTCAGGAGAGGCTGGACACATAAGGAGCAGCCACTACCCATGAGGGGTGAGGGACTGTCTCTCCGTGGCCCTGACTGTCAGGCAGGTGATGGCAGCGATCTCATTAACACTCTTTCGAGTGGTTTTCTTTATTTTGCTGTCTGACTTTCCCCCTTACTCACAGTTCTTCCTGGAGTCACCGCCCAAACACACTGTGAAAGTGAAAGTTGCTCAGTCGTGTCCGACTCTTGTGACCTCATGGACTATATGTATATAGTCCATGGAATTCTCCAGGCCAGAATCTTGGAGTGGGTAGCCTTTCCCTTCTCCAGGAGATCTTCCCAACCCAGGGATCAAACCTAGGTCTCCCACATTGCAGGTTCATTTTTTACCAGCTGAGTCAAAAGGGAAGTCCCCGACCACACTACTTGTTCCCAAATCTTTATCTCAGGATCTGCTTTTGAGGGACCTCTAAATCAAGACATCACACATAGTTCTTAAGGGAAGAAAGTGTTGGTAAGTGTTTAAAGACATTCCTTTTTTTTTTTCTTGAAGGTAGTCTTTATCTCCTTGAATACGTTGAAAAGTGAGTAAGCAAATCCAGGGTGAGACTTCTGGTGATATAATTTGAAGAAGTTTAATGACTGGACTTTAGATTTGGTGATGAGAACAGAAACTCAATATGAGTATGTTTAAAAATAGAATTTTTTTAAAAGCCTGTGAAAAGTCCAATCATAATCTGTAAGATTTTTTTCAGTAACTGCTTTTACATTGAAATCTAATTCATTAATCCTTTCTTTAAATAACTAGCCTGCAGCCTAATAACATTGGCACCTATTTTAATTATAAACCCTGAATGCACTTCCTCTTTTAATTGCGCTTTTTAAATTCCCAACTGAAGCTGGAAAGCTGCACAATAATTTTGAGAATAAAAAATGTGAAGTCACAGTCCATCAGGAGACAATTTGCCCCCACTTTTGTCTTATGCAAATGAGTTGATTAAAAAAATGAAGTTTGGAATTTATCTGTATACATAAGTTTCAGTTTGGATTGGCGGGCTATAGTCCGTATGTCACAAAGAGTCGGACACAACTGAAGCGACTGAGCACGTGAGTTTCAGGCTGCTTGCTTATTTGCTTTGGTGATACCAGGGATTACTGAAAACTTTCTCTTGCTTCCCATTCTACCCAGCTGACTTCCCTTTCCTTCTTGTCTTCTGGACCCTAAGCGTGGAGGATCCCAACATCCAGTCCTCTGACTTTTACTTTTCACTGTGCCTTGGTCCCCAGCTGATTTCATCCAGTCCCATGATTTTTTAACTCTCTGTTAATGCTCCCAAATTTACCTGCAGCCCTAACCTCTCCTCTGAATCATATACTCTCTGCACCTACACAGGCAGCCTCTTCACCCGTTTGTCTATTAGGAATCTCACACTTAACACGCTCCACCCTGCCTCAGAGCAGCAGGACTCCCCATCTCAGTCAGTGAAAACACTTTCCTACCAGCTGCTCATGTTGAAGCTGTGTGGTCATGCTTAACTTCTTTCTCTTACCTCCTATATCTCAACCAGCATCAGCAAATGCTCTCAGCTCTGCCTTAGCTACACATCCAGAACTTCACCACGTTTCTTTCCTTCCACCCCGTTACCTCTAACCACGGTCATGTCTCACTCAACTCATTTGCAAAGCCCTTCTCCCTGGTCTCTCTATTTATACTCAACCTCATCCACCATCCATTCCCCAAACAGCAAGCAAGTGGTTCTCTGAAACTTACTACTATTGCATCAGTCCTCTTTCAAAGCTTTGCCAGTTTTCTCATATTCAAAGCAAACTCTAGTCCTCACTCAGCCCTGTGTGATCCAACAAGACCTAGCTCCTGGGTGTTGCCCTGTCCTCTTCTTTCTCTCCAGTCTGGGCCCAGCCTCACGTGGCCTCTCTAGTTTTCCACAACCACATCTTCCAGGCCTTTCCTCTTGTACTTCGTCTTATTTGGAAGGTTGTTCCCTCAAATCTTCCACTTCTTATTAGATTTCCCAAACCACCCTCAATAAGACATTCGCCCACCACTCTGGCCACTTCCTATCCCCTCAACTCAGCTTGATCATCCTTCACACCATTGTCACCATCTGACATATAGTTGGGTGCTTAATATGCTTATTATTTGTCTTCCTCAATAGACCATTCAATGGTAATGTGCCTTCAGGAAGGTAAGAACTCCATTTATCTTTCCATGGCTCTGTCTCCATGTCTGGAATAGTGCCTATATTCAGTCAGCATTCAATAAATATTCTTCAATGAATTAAAATATGATTTTAATAACAAAACTATTTACAATAAGGAAAGGTTGTTGCTTGAGAAACAAACAAGAAAACACTGATCATTTAACCCAGGTAACAAGATGAATTAGTTGGGCCATAGAAAATGAACCAAAAAACCCAACAGACTTCCAGATAGACAGCTAGCTAGATAGAAATACAGTGGAGGGCTGATTCCAGGATGCATCCCCCAACCTCCTTTACCAAAATCTGTGGTGCTTAACTACTTATATGAAATAGTGCAGTATTTGCACATATCTTAGGCATATCCTCCCATATACCTTAAATCATCTCTAGATTATTTATAATGTCTAATTCAATGTAAATGCTACGTAAGTAACTGTAAATACAATGTAAATGCTATGTAAGCAATTGTTAGCAGGCAAATTTGAATTTTACCTTTTGGAACTTTCTGGAATTTTTTTCCAAATATTTTGAACCATGGTTGGTTGAAACTGTAGGTGTATAGACACACACACACATATCCTATCACCTACTGAATGTCCCTCTTAGGCTAAAAAGTGAAAGAATCAAACCTGGGTCTCCCACATTGTAGGCAGATTCTTCACTGTCTGTGCCACTAGGGAAACCTTCCTCTTAGGTTACCTCAGTACAATAAATATTAACACTGTAGCAGTCATATTGAGAAAAAGCAGCAACATTTTAGTGGGACACACTGAAGTAATGTATGCATTATATGTAAATATACTGTCAGCCTATGCAAATATTTTTCAAGATTTATAGCCATTCCCGTTTCTTTTAGGTCCTCCAAATTTGAATCCCACCAGCATGTGTTGCATCTGTCAGTCTCACTCCTCACACACATGGTCCCTCCTAGGAAACTGACTTGTTTCCTTCTCCTGTTTCCTTTATTGCTGGCCTGTTTAGATGAGCGTCCAAATATCTAACCTAAGCAAGATCACCCAGTGATTCCCAGATCACCGAAAACACCAAAGCAGAGGAAAATGATAGCTCACTCTGATTTAAATTTAAAGGTCAGTATTCAGTCCCTGGGTTGGGAAGATCCCCTGGAGAAGGGAATGGCAACCCACTCCAGTATTCTTGCCTGAAGAATTCCATGGACAGAAGAGCTTGGTGGGCTACAGTCCATGGGTCACAAAGAGTCAAACACGACTGAGTGACTAACACACACATTCATTTTCAAGGATGCTTCACTTATGCAATTTACAAATACCAATTAAGCAAGCTAGGTAAAACTCTCTCCCAGTCCAATCAGTTCAGTTCAGTTCAGTCGCTCAGTCGTGTCCGACTCTTTGCAACCCCATGAATTGCAGCACACCAGGCCTCCCTGTCCGTCACCAACTCCTGGAGTTCACCCAAACCCACGTCCAACGAGTCAGTGATGCCATCCAGCCATCTCATCCTCTGTCGTCCCCTTCTCCTCCTGCCCCCAATCCCTCCCAGCATCAGAGTCTTCCAGTGAGTCAACTCTTCGCATGAGGTGGCCAAAGTACTGGAGTTTCAGCTTTAGCATCACTCCTTCCAAGAACACCCAGGACTGATCTCCTTTAAGGCCTGACAAACTAGAACATTTTCTCCTCATAAAAATCAGAAGAAATTTGAACATATGCTTAACTTTTTGGTATAAAGTATTAATATATAAATCAAAATATCCAAATAAAACTTGAAGAGAGACTGTTTTGACTAAAAATGTTAATTAGAAATTACAAGCTCAGATTCAAAATCTAAGAGGCAGTGGCTAATAAATATGTCCCCTGAGACTTTCCGTGATAACACAGAGTCAAAATTCCACAGTCAAAACCTACACCCAGACCACACTCCCATCCTTGTCTTGACACCCATCCCTCCGTTTCAGACAAAGGAAGCCTGTGTATGTCTGAGGTTAGTTCTAATCAGTCTTGGTGGCTCACACGGTAAAGAATCTGCCTGCAATGAAGGAGACCCGGGTTTGATCCCTAGGTCGGGAAGATCCCCTGGAGAAGGGCATGACACTCCAGTATTCTTGCCTGGAGAATTCCATGACAGAGGAGGCTGTCATGGACAGAGGAGTCCATGGTGTGGTAAAGAGTCAGACACTACTGAACGGTTAGTACAATAATCATCCTTAAAAGAAGTCTGCAGTGCCAGAGACTTGTAAATACCATTAGTGGAAGGATTTCCTAGATTTTAGGAATGTAGTTTTCAAAATGACCTTGAAAAGGTTAAAAAACAGCTTTGAATTAAATCGGCAGGCTTACCTTAATTTTTCCAGTAGGTTTATAGCTGGTGGGTACTGAAGAAGACATATTTTTTGCATAAAATATCTGGGATAGCTCATGAAAGGCTTCAGAAAAGAATCCTAAATCTGTAAGGACTTCTATCTTTAAAGGAATGAAAACAAAACAGAAATACAAAATTAAACCATTTGTTTTACTTACAAAATTAAAATTTTAGAGAAAAATCATCAACTTTCTGATATCCAAGATGTCTGCTTCGTACTGGAAACAGATTATAAGTTAACATTCAGACAACATGGTTGTGGAGATGCATGTGTCTGTGCCTAAGCCAGCTCATGTGTACAGAGACCAAGAAAACTAGGGGATCACAGCAAGTGACTTTTCAAGACAATGGCCATTCATCAGTGATGCTAAGTCACTTCAGTCATGCCCAACTCTGTGTGATCCCATAGACGGCAGCCCACCAGGCTCCCCCGTCCCTGGGATTCTCCAGGCAAGAACACTGGAGTGGGTTAACAGATGCAAACACATTTAAAGAAATAAGATAGACATGGAAGCAGTTTAAACAACTGACTTCATCCTTTTGTCCCCATGGTAAAGTATGGCTAACGCTTTGGCCACCTGATGTCACCAACTCATTGGAAAAGACTCATCGGAAAAGACACTGATGCTAGGAAAGATTGAGGGCAAGAGGAGAACAGGACAGCAGGGCATGAGACAGCTGGATGGCATCACTGACTCAATGGACATGGGTTTGAGCAAACTCCAGGAGACAGTGAAGGACTGGGAAGCCTGGCATGCTGCAATCCATGGGGTCACAAAGAGTTGGACATGACTGAGCAACTGAACAACAACAACAAAATATGGTTTCAAACAAAGACAAAACAGGGACTTTGCTGATGGCCCAATGGTTAAGAAGCCACCTTCCAATACAGGGGACTCTCCATTCCTGGTTGGGGAATTAACAGCCCACATACCACAGGGCAACTAAGCCCATTTGCCACAACTACTGAACTGGCACGCTCGGAAACCCATGCAACACAATTAGAGAGAAGCCCACAAGTGCAACAGACAATTCTGCATGCCACATCTAAGACCCAAGGCAGCCAAATAAATGGAAAAGAAAGACAAAACAAAACACTTCTGCTTTCTCTAATACTCTGAGGGATGTCAAACAAACCAGGAGATGAATTCCACGGTGCATCAGCTGTTCATTTTCTTATCCACAATGAATGGACACTGTAGATTTTACAGACATGTACCTAACAGCATTAGTCAATTGGTAACCATATATTGTACATGGTTTATTTTGAATATAACCTAGCAAGACTTTCAATAAGGAAATTACAGGAAGAAAAGGAAAGATCCTGATCAAATACATGCATTTGTTCAAAATGTAAACTGAGCTTCTCTTCTGCACAGAGCCATCTTGAAGGTTACATCCATTGGATAAATTATTAGCTAAATTTAAGTGATACATGAAGATATATCCAGTATGAAAAGACATAAAAGGTACTGACAAAATACTATGTTTCAAATTGTGATCCAGAGGGACTTCTCTGGGAAGAAAACTTTCAAAAGAATATTTGGGAAACGATATGATGGAGGGAGATGTGAAAATCTGCTGAGGACACCTTGAATACAAAGGTCATATGGTGACAGAAGCAATCCTGGGGTCCTGGTGTGTTCAGGGAACAGCCTGTGTGGCAGGAGCTTAGAGAGAGGAGAAGAGGGTTGGCAGCTAGGTGTGAATGGTGGCCAGTCGACCAAAGTGGAGCCTTGGGATTTGATTTTCTGCATGATAAGTGATTGAAGAGTTTTTAACAGGGCAGGGTCTGTACCTGACTGATGTTTTGAAAACATCTAGTGAATCACAAGCTGGAATCAAGACTGCCAGAAGAAATATCAACAACCGCAGGTATGCAGATGATACCATTCTAATGGCAGACAGTGAAGAGGAACTAAAGAGCTTCTTGATGAGGGTGAAAGAGAAGAGTGAAAAGGCTGACTTAAAACTCAGCTTTCAAAAAAATTAAGATCATGGCATCTGGTCCCATCGCTTCATGGCAAATAGGGAGAAAGTGGAAATAGAGACAGACCTTATTTTGTTGGGCTCCAAGATCACTATGGATGGGGACTGCAGCCATGAAATTAAAAGATACTTGCTCCTTGCAAGGAAAGCCATGACAAAACCTAGATAGCATATTTAAAAGCAGAGACATTACTTTGCCAAAAAGGTCCACCTAGTCAAAGCTATGCTCCTTCTTGTAGTCATGTAAGGATGTGAGACCTGGACCATAAAGAAGGCTGAGTGCTGAAGAATTCATGCTTTCAAACTGTGATGCTGGAGAAAACTCTTGAGAGTCCCTTGAACAGCAAGATCAAACCAGTCAATCCTAAGGGAAATCAACATTGAATATTTATTGGAAGGACTGATGCGGGAGCTCCAATACTTTGGCCACCCATGCAAAAAGCCATCTCATTGGAAAAGACCCTGATGCTGGGAAAGATTGAAGGCCAAAGGAGAAGGTGGCAGAGGATGAGACAGTTGGATGGCATCACTGACTCAATAGACATGAGCTTGAGCAAACCCTGGGTGATAGTGAAGGATAGGGAAGACTGGTGTGCTGCAGTCCATAGAGTCACAAAGCATCAGACACAACTTAGCCACTGAACAGCAACAAGTGACTTCATAGAGGACAGAAAATAGTAAACTGGGAGCAAGGGGTAAAATACACATTTGGATGAAGGTGACATATATCTAAAACAAAATCCAATTTATCCTTGACACATATACTCATCTTACTCTCTTTTCCTTTATATTATCTTAGGAATCTCAAGAGTGTACCAATTTTAAAGAAATAAAAAGGTGAGTTAGAAGGAAACAGGATGTGAGAAGAACATAAAAATAAAACATACAAAGTCAGGAGAATATTTTTAATGAAGAGAAAATGGCTTGCCTATTGAGTTGTACACTTTGGCTCTTGCCTAATAAACTTTGGGCTCTAATCTCCCTGGTGTCATATAATACCAAAGCAGGCATTAGGGAGTCGACTGAACTCCCTGCTGCTTAGAGGAAAGGCTTCCCCTTATCTGTGTGAGGTCAGTCTTCTCTGGTTTTGAATGTGAGATTGCTGTACATGGACCACTTGTAACTGTTCAGGCTACCTCTGGTTCAGTTTATCAAATGAATCTGACCATTTGAAAAAGCCATGATGATAATAATAGACATGTATTTTCAGAAACACTGTGAACATAAACAAACCAGGCAGAAAAAAGAACCACCCATAAATCAACCATTCAGTCACACAAATACAGAACTATTGGTACCCTTCCCAGGAATGCTGGGTGTTTTGAGAGTAATACATCTTTTAGGAAGCCAGGCAAGTTGATCATAAAGAGGTCTTAAAGCTTTCCCTGAAAGACATTAGAGCACTGGCAGAGACTTAACAGTGTGATTTACTGCTGTTTGATTTGTCAGAAAGCATCATTATTTACTGTTTCCTGACTGTGACTTTTCTCTTTTCCCACTCACTGACCCCAGTTTAGTTCGGGAAGGTCAGACAAATTACTCACAGGGGCTGCCATTCCTTCTTCTGCATGATGCAACAGTTGCCCTTTTTCATGGATTCTGGCAATGCTGTAGTTGAGTTATGCTATGCCAATAAGATCCTACTCTCATCTCACTCTACTCCTACCAGATACATCTGATCTCATCCTTCTCCTGATCAAAACTGTGTCATGAATTCCCCCTCTCAGACCAAGACTACAGGAGACCCTCCATAGTTCTTCATTGACTTTTAAGCTACTCTAATACAAAAAGAGTTGCCAAGTGCTAACAATCCAATAAAAAATAATCACTTACTCAAAACCTTGTTCGAGATTCTTTCCATGCCTTTCTGATCTCCTTCTGACATGGCAGTGATGATCAGTGCAGCCCTGCCGTGCTTCTTGTCTCCTAGTGACACCAGGATAACACTGTCACCCTACTCTGACTCCACACCTCCTCATTTCTCTCACTGCTCACCCTCCACATCACGTCGCAGCTTGGAGTTCAAGACTGGGCCCACGGTCTCCTCCACATCCTGGGCCTCTGGTGTCCTCATGTCATCTTCTCCAAACTGCCTACTCAAGACCCCTACTCCAGTCTAACCAAGCCCCCTCAGCCCCCTAAAACAAGTCAACACTTTCTCACCTCTGTACCTTTCACACGGTTGTCGGCTGACAATGTTCCCTTCTTCCTCTCTCCTGCTCAGTTAGTTCTACTCTTTTCAAACCTAAATCTTATCTATGTACTTGGTAAAGCCTAGAGACCCAAAGCCCTTTTCCCCTCTTTCAAGCTCCTGGAAATGGTGTTCATCACACTCATCTGGAAATGATCAGCTGGGAGGTACACACATAATGTCCTGTCTCTCTCCCCCGTTTTCACTTCCTTACAAGCAAGGGCCATGGGTTACATTTCTTCCATCAGAGTTACTAACGGTGCCTTTATTAGGAGATACTCGATAAATGTTGCTTCAGAGATAAAGCAGTAAACATTTACCAAGTACCTTCTTGATGAGTTCCCACTGAACACCAAGGAGAATGTGGACAGTAGACACATGATAGATGTCTAAAGACTTTAAATTCAATTTAATAATTAATTATTGAATATCAAGTATATGAATTTACTACTCAACACACTATAGGGAACCAAAAGATGAATAAGACACAAGCCCTAGCCTCAAGAATTTCTCAGTTTTGAAGAGAGTACTATCTTAAAGACAGAGAGCGAAAAGTTGTATGCAGCTTTTTAAACAGTGTTACTGAAATTCAAAAGTCAGAGAACTCTTAAAGAATTCAGTAACTCAGAATTCATGGCTGAAAACCAATTACTTATTCCTAGGTTAAAATGTTTTATCTTAAGAGCACCAGAAATTCTCTTAGAGAAGGTATTATCTTTATTAAGAAATAGAATGTGATAGACTGTTTTGTCTGAAAACACAGGCTCACAGGTTGGGTCCTGGAGAGAGCAGTTCAAAGGGAAATCTTATTTTCCCTTGTTACAACATTTAAATGATCTGAGGAAGGAGGGTTTTTCCAAAAAAGGAGAAGGACAGCTCAGCTAAGGGAGTGTTGGTGCCACTCACCCACAACTGAGTGTGCACATCTTGTCCCAACCCCATTTTCAGTAACGCCTAGTTGGCAGGCTGAAGTCAACTGCAGTGGGAGTATTTATCCCATGGAAATTGCAAATGCTACAAAATGCTATAAAATCAAGGCTTTTATATTTTTTTAGAGTGGGTTGTGGAGAATTTACCAGCACGAAATATTTTAAACTCAGAGATGCCAAATATTCTAAGTTGCAAGTGCCTCCCTAGTGACTCCATGGTAAAGAATATGCCTGCCAATGCAGGAGACGTGGGCTTGATCTCTGGGTCAGGAAGGTTCTCCGGAGAAGGAAAGAGCAACCAATTCCAGTATTCTTCCTGGGAATCCCATGGACAGAGGACCAGGTGGTTCCTCTGACTACATGGCTACTGTCCATGTAATCACAAGAGAGACATGACTGAGCAACTAAAAACAACAAACTTGCCTTATGTTCCCAATTGTCAGTAAAATCTGATATAGAAATAAAGACCTTAGGTGCATGCAATATGTGTATGTGTGCTTTGCATGTGTGTGTGTATGTGCTGCGTGTTTGTGTGTATGTGTGTGTGTAAAATATGGAATAGGGTTGGATTCCATATTAGAGATGAGGAGGTGCAGAACAGGGAGCAAATTTGCTGACTATTGAGAGGATCCAGCTGCAAAACAAATTCAACATAAGTGGGAGCCTCTGATAATGGGTGACCAGGGAAAAAACAGAAAAGGAGATGTTTGACATTCTGCTCCACATGGGCTCAAGCCAACTACACATGAATCTTGAAGGTAGAGAGCCTCCTGACTTTTAGGGGGTACATAATTAGTTGTAATTTAGTATTTGTGAATTTTATCACTTCAACTACCTATGCCATGAAAAACTCTTGTGCACCATGATATACAAAAGATCCTTAGCAAAAACAACTCACAAACTTTGAAAAATGACTCATTAGTCTTCATGAGAAACCAGTCATTCAGAAATGGTGATTTCTGGACTGAATGTTGTTGGGTTAGCCTGTTAACAGGCATAGCTGTTCCTCACTTTACTGTGGGCCCGAGCATAAAATTGCCCAGAAAATCCCATGAACAGAGGAACCTGGTGGGCTATAGTCCATGAGGTAGCAGAAGAGTTGGACATGACTTAGGGACTGAACAACAGCAAAACAAAGCATAAAATGATTTAAGCTTTCTACCCAGCTCTTTCTTACACATTATGATAATGTTGGGTAAGGTTTTTAGTATCAGTTCAACACCATGTATTACTATCAGCTTATGATTATGAGTATAAGAACCAAAGTATTTTAAGATGATATCTTCAATAGTTGAAAAATATCAAATGTCTTAAAAGATTGAAACATACCTTGAGGATTCTTGCTTCCAGATTTCTGACTAGGTCTTGGCAAATTACAGAAACAAAATATTGGTACAATGCAAGGAGAGGCAGAATCTACCAAGAGAAAAACACTCTGTTTTGAAACATATGTTATCAAGTTAATAATATAACAATACAATTTAACCAAATATTAATGCAAGAGATGTTGTACAAAATCATGATTTATTTTTTCTATATTAAAAGACAGTACTATTTGGTATAAGTCAAATGATCTGCCTAGCATATTCTTCATGATTTTATCAAAACTTCAAAGTGCTATCAGTGACTTATAGTTCCAAGTAGATGCCACTTGGTACCCAAACCTAGGTTTCACATTTCCATAAGCATGGAAAAATAAAACTCAAGTTAATCATCCTTCTTGAAAAAAATTAATTCAAAATATATATATGAGTTACTGAGGCCTGTGGAAACGTTCTAGCAAATAAGCTATCAAATAAATGCAGAATTTGAAACAAAGGAACTCATATCCATCATCTCAATGTCAACTGCTATTGTCTTCAATTGAAATCTCTCTATCAGCAAAAAAAAGTATAACATGCCTGTCATATGAATGTCAGACATTGTTGAATGAGGTAAAAATCTAAGTCCTTGCCATCACAGAACATATATTCTACTGCTTAAAATTCAAGCTTACTCTTCACATAATATTTTTATTTTCCTAGAATTAACCCCAAAGTTCAAGTCTTCTTGATGTCCCATAGATGTATGTGAAAGCTTGTAGACTATCAATTTTTCACTTGCCCTGACCATGATTCAGCTAAAGGCAGGTGCTAAGGAATAGTTTTGCCTGGACTTTTGAACAACTCTTAACTGCAACTTAAAACTGAAGTTCACTCCCTGCAGCTGGGTCCTGCCCCATCAAAGGAAGATGGAGCAAGAATGAGGATTTGGATCCTTACTATTTAGCAAACTATTTCCCATTATTCCACAGCAAGGGGTCCCTTGGTAAATTTTACATATTACAGCAATCTCCTTAGGCACTTCTAGAAGGTTCAGTTCAGTTCAGTTCAGTCGCTCAGTCGTGTCCTACTCTTTGTGACCCCATGAATCGCAGCACACCAGGCCTCCCTGTCCATCACCAATTCCCGGAGTTCACTCAGACTCACTTCCATCGAGTCAGTGATGCCATCCAGCCATCTCATCCTCTGTCGTCCCCTTCTACTCCTGCCCCCAATCCCTCCCAGAATCAGAGTCTTTTCCAATGAGTCAACTCTTCGCATGAGGTGGCCAAAGTACTGAACTTTCAGCTTTAGCATCATTCCTTCCAAAGAAATCCCAGGGTTGATCTCCTTCAGAATGGATTGGTTGGATCTCCTTGCAGTCCAAGGGTCTCTCAAGAGTCTTCTCCAACACCACAGTTCAAAAGCATCAATTCTTCAGCGCTCAGCCTTCTTCACAGTCCAACTCTCACATCCATACATGACCACAGGAAAAACCATAGCCTTGACTAGATGGACCTTAGTTAGCAAAGTAATGTCTCTGCTTTTGAATATGCTGTCTAGGTTGGTCATAACTTTTCTTCCAAGGAGTAAGTGTCTTTTAATTTCATGGCTGCAGTCACCATCTGCAGTGATTTTGGAGCCCCCCAAAATAAAGTCTGACACTGTTTCCACTGTTTCCCCATCTATTTCCCATGAAATGATGGTACTGGATGCCATAATCTTCGCTTTCTGAATGTTGAGCTTTAAGTCAACTTTTTCGCTCTCCTCTTTCACTTTCATCAAGAGGCTTTTTAGTTCCTCTTCACTTTCTGCCATAAGGGTGGTGTCATCTGCATAGCTGAGGTTATTGATATTTCTCCTGGCAATCNTTCCCCATCTATTTCCCATGAAGTGATGGGACCAGATGCCATGATCTTCGTTTTCTGAATGTTGAGCTTTAAGCCAACTTTTTCACTCTCCTCTTTCACTTTCATCAAGAGGCTCTTTAGTTTCTCTTCACTTTCTGCCATAAGGGTGGTGTTCTCTGCATATCTGAGGTCATTGATGTTTCTTCCAGCAATCTTGATTCCAGCTTGTGCTTCTTCCAGCCCAGTGTTTCTCATGATGTACTCTGCATATAAGTTAAATAAGCAGGGTGACAATACACAGCCTTGACGTACTCCTTTTTCTATTTGGAACCAGTCTGTTGTTCCATGTCCAGTTCTAACTGTTGTTTCCTGAACTGCCTATAGGTTTTCTTAAGAGGCAGGTCAAGTGGTCTGGTATTCCCATCTCTTTCAGAATTTTCCACAGTGTATTGGGTTCAAAACCAATTGCTTTTAAGGGTGAATCAAACTTTGGGAATTGCTGATGTCCGTTTATTCTGCTGCACTTCTGCTGTTGTTTTCAGTTGACCCTTTGTTCCTTCTCTTCTTGTTTTCTTTCCTTCCTTGTTTTTCCTCCTCCTTTCTTAGTTCCCATCTTCATTCTGTCCCTTCTTTTTTGCCTGCAGTCATCCCCTAATATAAATGAGACTTCAAATGCATAGAGTTGCAAAGAGGCTTGGTCTGGTTAAAATTAGAAATACAAAAAAGAAAACTGTTGTTAAGAAAGAAAATGGGAAAAAAATAAGAATGAATTACAGAGAGGATGATGCTTATTGAATTTTGACATTTTGATTGTGTTTCCCTGATTTATTGGACACAATAAGACTAAACATTTCCTGAACAAAGGATTAAGGATTTATTTCTTCTGCTTTATCTCCTCTTCTTTTTAACTTCATAATCTTTTCAAGTTTGTCATCCATCCAGCCCCAGTTACGCTTCAGAGGGGCCTTAACAACCCAAATAAATTTACCACTAAGCTATAATAAAAGTCCCTTTACATACTATCACCAGGCAATAAGCGATTCTGATTTATTGAATATTCTAGATAGCTTAATCCAAACCATAACACTAACATTTGCTTTTCAGTTTAATAGTTTTTGGCACACTATAAAATTTATAACACAATTCCTTCATTACTAAGAATATGTTAGCTATTTTTGATACCATTTTGAAACAAAAATTATAATATGATGAAATTAGAATATATGTTTATGGGATATGGATAAGTGTAAGGCTGCTTGACACTATGCGAAATTGCTCCAAAATATTGTGTTTTCCCATTTGGTTCAAGTGTCTCCTTCCTCATCCCATTTTCTACTCTGTCACGCTGTCTGCTTTTGAGACTGTCCACTCTGCTTTGATCCTGGTGGTTCAGTCGGGAAAGAATCCGCCTGCAATGTGGGAGACCTGGGTTCGATCCCTGGGTCGGGAAGATCCCCGGAGGAGGACATGGTAACCCACTCCAGTATTCTTGCCTGGAGAATCCCCATAGACACAGCAGCTTGGTGGACTACAGTCCATGGGGTCGCAAAGAGTCGGACACCACTGAGTGACTAAGCACAGCATGGTTATCTGCAAATTAAGAATTCTCTTGTGGAACAGAGATGGGTACTATCACTGGATCATAATATGTTGAATGATCTTTATTTCTAATATATAATTTTTAATGATGGTGATGATGATTCATATGTGTACATGCACATGTATGTGTTTTATATTGAGTATGTATCATATTCAAAATAAGATTAAATACATCATTTGTGAAATATTTTAAAGTTTAAAGAATAATATTTGGGGAAAACTATAAAGAAAGCTGAGCACCGAGGAACTGATGGTTTTCAGCTGTGGTGTTGGAGAAGACTCTTGAGAGTCCCTTGAACAGCAAGGAGATCCAACCAGTCCATCCTAAAGGAAATCAGTCCTGAGTGTTCATTGGAAGGACTGATGCTGAAGCTGAAACCCCAGTACTTTGGGCACCTGATGTGAAGAATTGACTCACTAGAAAAGACCCTGATGCTGGGAAAGATTGAAGGTGGGAGGAGAAGGGGATGACAGAGGATGATGGCATCACCAAAACTTTATTGACATGAGTTTGAGTAAACTCTAGGAGTTGGTGAAGGACAGAGAGGCCTGGCGGGCTGCAGTCACTGGGGTCGCAAAGAGTCGGACATGATTGAGTGACTGAACTGAACGGATATCAAGTGATTTAGTCTATTCCTCCCTTTAGTAGCCTGATAATTACTCTTGCATTAGACAGCCAAAAAGCCCCTTAACTATAATTTATTTTAATGGACCCCTGCAGAGGTCCTCTGTGCTTTGCCGGAATTCTTACCATATGTATCAAAACATATTATGAAAAATAACTCTATGGAGTTCAACAAACAGGTGGGAATCTTTTAAGGCAAGTATCAAAAATCCTTATGCAATCTGGCTTAGGGAAAAGAATTCACTGGCTGTTTTGTGGAAATGTTTCAAATAAGTCTGAATCAAGTAAGAGTCTCCCCGAGTTGAGGGGATGGAACTGGGAGTTTGAGGAGAGTACGTAACTCTTGACATACAGGGCCTCTGGTACGTGGCCAAGTACCAGAAAGGAGAGCATTTCGGAAACAGAGAGTTAACTTCCTGTTAGAAAGTTTCTGAACAGACAGAGGCTTTCCTCAAGTCCTCAGAGGAACATCCAAACCTGCGTGCAAGGAAAGAGCCATTTTAATGCAGCAGGATAATCCCTAGTACTTATATATCACGGCAGTGGTGGTGGTTAGTTGCTCAGTTGTGTCCGACTCTTTGTGACCGCACGGACTATAGCCCACCAGTCTCCTCTGTCCATGAAATTCTCTGACAAGAATACTGGGGTGGGTTGCCATTTCCTATTCCAGGGGATCTTCCTGACCCAGGGATCAAACCAGTGTCCCTTACATCTCCTGCAGTGGCAGAACGATTCTTTACCACCACACTACCTGGGAAGCCATTACACCTATGTGAAAGAGCAGTATAGAGCAGTTCGAAAGAATATAGGTATGTACATGTTGGTATGAGGGTATCACTAAGACATTCTGCTTAGTAATATATATATATTACAGAACATATATAATAGACTAGTTCAGTTCAATCACTCAGTTGTGTCCAGCTCTTTGCCACCCCATGGACTGCAGCACACAGGGCCTCCTTGTCCATCACCAACTCCTGGAGTTTACTCCAACTCATGTCCATCGAACCAGTGATACCATCTAACCATCTCCTCCTCTCTCATCCCCTTCTCCTCCTGCCTTCAGTCTTTCCCAGCATCAGGGTTTTTTCTAGGGAGTCAGTTCTTCACATCAGGTACCCAAAGTATTGGAGTTTCAGCTTCAGCATCAGTCATTCCAATGAATATTCAGGACTGATTTCCTTTAGGATAGACTGGTTGGATCTCCTTGCAGTCCTAGGGACTCTCAAGAGTCTTCTCCAACACCACAGTTCAAAACCATCAATTCTTCAGCTCAGCTTTCTTTATAGTCCAATTCTCACATCTCTACATGACTATTGGAAAAACCATCGCTTTGACTAGATGGACCTTTGTTGGCAAAGTAATGTCTCTGCTTTTTAATATGCTGTCCAGGTTGATCATAGCTTTTCTTCCAAGGAGCAAGCATCTTTTAATTTCATGTCTGCAGTCACCATCTGCAGTGATTTTGGAGCCCAAGAAAATAAAGTCTGTCACTGTTTCCATTGTTTCCCCATCTATTTGCCATGAAGTGACTGGACTGGATGACATGATGTTAGTCTTGTGAATGTTGAGTTTTAAGCCAACTTTTTCACTCTCTTTCACTTCCATCAAGAGACTCTTTAGTTCCTTTTCAGTTTCAGCCATAAGGGTGGTGTCATCTGCATATCTGAGGTTATTGATATTTCTCCTGGCAATCTTGATTCCACTTGTGCTTCATCCAGCCCAGGATTTCGCATGATCTACTCTGCATATCCGTTAAATAAGAAGAGTGACAAGGTACAGCCTTGACAAAAGACCCTGATGTTGGGAAAGATTGAGGGCAGGAGGAAAAGGGGACGACAGAGGATGAGATGGTTGGATGGCATCACCGATTCAATGGAATAGTCGGACACGACTGAGTGATTGAACTGAACTGAACTGATTTCCATTACTCTCATTATGTAAATGTGTGCATATATGTCAACAATTGAAACTTTTACAAAAGGTACAGAGGAATTGTTGATGACAATCAATCTCTTTCCTAAGTCTAGGTCGAAAGGGAGACTTATACTTTTTAGTACTGTTTGACTTTCATCTTGTGCTGCAGTGTTTTAATAATAATGATACTAATGATATTAATGCTTTCCCTGGTGGCTGAGACAGNAATTGAAACTTTTACAAAAGGTACAGAGGAATTGTTGATGACAATCAATCTCTTTCCTAAGTCTAGGTCGAAAGGGAGACTTATACTTTTTAGTACTGTTTGACTTTCATCATGTGCTGCAGTGTTTTAATAATAATGATACTAATGATATTAATGCTTTCCCTGGTGGCTGAGACAGTAAAGAATCTGCCTGCAATGCGGGAGACCTGGGTTCGATCCCTGGGTTGGGAAGATCCCCTGGAGGAGGGCATGGCATCCCACTCCAGTAGCTGGAGAATTCCATAGACAGGGGAGCGTGGTGGGCTACAGTCCATGGGGTCGCAGAGTCGGACACGACTGTGCAACTAAGCACAGCATGCAATGATATTAATAAGTTACCTTCACTAATAACAATTTTTTATATCCTCAGAAGAACCAAAAAAGACGGCAGGACACTTACAGTCACACATATAGCTCTCAAAAAAAGAGGATCCAATTCAAGGAAACTGATCGTGTTTTATGCTTTTTTGTTTTATAAAACAATGACTGCTCAAAAAGATTCTCTGCTCAGCAGCCTGAAAGTGCTGAAATCCTAACATAATAGGTTTTTCTCTTTTAATCTTAGAAAAAGTATAATATGGGATACTGACTGAAAGTCTATGGATACTATAAAGTGACAAGGTTTAAGAATTCTTACAGTATTTTTTTCCTAGTCTTCTGTAGCTTTTTGGAAAACTGACAGCAATTGTTAGTCATTTGCCAAAAATACCAGTGAATTCAAGTCACTTCTGTTGTGTAGTCCAACAGTTTATCTTCCAGATTTCCTTGTATTCTAAACCATGCCAGATTTTTATCTAATTAATAGGTCCAAAGACAAAAATTTACTAATCTAAGCTGTGATTATATATATGATAATTCCTAAAGCAAATTATATTTTCTGCATTGAACTTTTCTTATTGGATTTTTTGAAATCACCTTTTTAAACCACACTATATTCATAGGTTGCAGCATTTTCTTTTCTTAACTTACAATTCCATCTAAAGTGCCTCTACTTGAAAGTGAGAATTGTATGTGTGTTTCTTTGATTAGAAATATTAATCTTTCTGAGAAGAATTCAGTTCTCCTACCTAGCAGTAAAATACCACTTACAATGCATTTAATTTAAAACCTATTAGCTGAAAACATGTTTGTTGGCAGCTAACATTTTCTCAAAAAGAAGATAATCTCTTATTTAATTACTTGGGAAAGAAATGGTTATGCAGAAAACATTCTAATTGGAATTTTAATAGCAGTTAACTGACAACTCACCCAAGAAAAACAGATCCAATTTTAGTAATAATTATCCAAGAATAAAAAAAAATTGAAAACAGATTTTGAGTCCAATTTAGACCCTGAGTTTCATCTTTTTTTTAGGTGTCCTAATTAACTTAGGTAGAAAAAATATTGATCAATGACAGATAACCAGAGAAAGAAAAGGGGTGTAAACTGATAGTCAGATGAACTTGAACTTGGATTTGATTCCCAACTCTGATATATACTAATAATTTGACCTTGGGCTATAATCTATTAAATTGTATTAGTAATGATAATATATTTTTTCTATAAGACTTTTGGGAAGATGCTATAATATGTGGACTTAGTTCAGAATAAGGACTCAACCATAGCCATATATTAATAAGAATAAAGAACCTATTTTAGTTTGTAAGAAAAAACACACATATATAACCTTTGGTAACAGTAATTTATTATGAGAGAAAACAGAAAAATCATCTCAGCAACCATGTAGTCAACTTGCACTGTGGACTATTAAGACTGGGATAGATATCAGACCTTGTATTAAACCAAAATAATAGCTCAATCTTTTGAGACACAGGCTGAGTTCTAGGCGCCCTCCTTTTTTTGTTGGCATTTATGCTTTCCAAGGAGTTCATGATCTGAGCCACAGTCAGCTCCTGGTCTTGTTTTGTTGACTGTATAGAGCTTCTCCATCTTTGGCTGCAGAGAATAGAATCAATCTGATTTCGGTGTTGACCATCTGGTGATGTCCACGTGTAGAGTCTTTTCTTGTGTTGTTGGAAGAGGGTGTTTGCTATGACCAGTGCATTTTCTTGGCAAAACTCTATTAGTCTTTGCCCTGCTTCATTCCGCATTCCAAGGCCAAATTTGCCTGTTACTCCAGGTGTTTCTTGACTTCCTACTTTAGCATTCCAGTCCCCTATAATGAAAAGGACATCTTTTTTGGGTGTTAGTTCTAAAAGGTCTTGTAGGTCTTCATAGAACCGTTCAACTTCAGCTTCTTCAGCATTACTGGTTGGGGCATAGACTTGGATAACTGTGATATTGAATGGTTTTCCTTGGAGACGAACAGAGATCATTCTGTCATTTTTGAGATTGCATCCAAGTACTGCATTTCGGACTCTTTTGTTGACCATGATGGCTACTCCATTTCTTCTGAGGAGACAGAGGATGAGATGGCTGGATGGCATCACTGACTCGATGGCCGTGAGTCTGAGTGAACTCCGGGAGTTGGTGATGGACAGGGAGGCCTGGCGTGCTGCAGTTCATGGGGTCGCAAAGAGTTGGACATGACTGAGCAATTGAACTGAACTGAATCAGTTACCTAGAGAAATGAGTTGAGGTCTCCTAACATGATTGTTCTTTAGATTTCTCCTTGTATATTGTCAGTATGTGTGTGTGTTAAGTTGCTTTAATCATGTCTGACTCTGTGTGACCCCATTGGCCACAGCCCACCAGGCTGCTCTGTCAATGGGATTCTCCAGGCAAGAATACTCGAATTGATTGCCACACCCTCCTCCAGGGGATCTTCCTGACCCAGGGACTGAACCTGTTTCTCTTATGTTTCCTGCATTGGCAAGCAAGTTCTTTACTACTAGCACCATCTATAGACTTCATATATTTTGAGATAACATTATAAGGTATATTCAAATTCAAAATTGTGTTCTTTCTTGTAAGCTGACAGCTTTATCATTATAACATGTCCTTTCTAAATCTCTAACCATGCCTCCTGTCTATTTTGTTTGACATTAAAAAATGTTTTTTTATTTTTGGCTGTGCTGGGTCTTTGTTGCTGTTTTTCTCTAGTTGCGACTAGTTTTCTCTAGTTGCGATTCTCTAGTTGCAGTGCGTGAACCTCTCATTGAAGTGTTCTCTCTTGTTGTGGAACGTTGGCCCTAGGGTACACGGGCTTCAGTAGTTGCAACATGTGGGCTCAGTAGTTGCGGCGCTCGGGCTCTAGAGCACTGTTTTAGTAGTTGTGGCACACAGGACTTAATTTGCTCTGTGGCATGTGGGATCTTCCTGGATCAGGGATCGAACCTGTGTCTCCTGCATTGGCAGGCAGATTCTTTACCACTGAGCCACCAGGGAAGCCCCTTGACAAATTAACATGTGAATACCAGCTATCATTTACTTAATGTTTGTATGGTGTATCTTTTTCCCTTCTCTTATTTTCAGTCTTTCTATGTTGTTACGTTTGAGATGATTCTTTTGTAAGTTGCTTATATTTGAATTTCCATTAGCCATGTTCATTTTCTCTTCATTTCATGTGTTCTCTTTTGTTCTTTTCTTTTTCTTGTTTTCAGATTAATATTTTCTATGATTCCATTTGCCCTCCATTAGCTTGTAGTTTAGAGTTTCTTTTACAGTTTTTTTTTTTTCCCCTGATCTGTCACAACCTGGAAATAGATGAAGAATTTAAAAATCATTTAACAGTTTCTAAAGAGTTGATCAGATACCTTGGAATGTCATTATGAATAAATCTTGGTTCCTCAGGCGAAACATTAAATTTGATATCATTTGCAATGACATTTGACAGATATGCTTTGTGTTTTAAGGCAACAAAACCCCCAGAATTGTTATATTAAAGTTCCATGTCAAATTACTTAGAAAATGGGGAGGGAAGTGAGGTAGGAAGCTCCCTGAAACTTCATTTTATTGAAAGGCTTATATTTAGATGCAAATCAATTTTATGTTGTGTGAATTATGGGTTGTTTGTGAAAAAGGAGAAAAGTGGCTAAACTCTACCTTTATCAGCTCACTTCACCATTTGCTTGTTGTGTTAATGATGATACTTCTGGTTTTTTTTTAAGTGTGATTTTTGTGAGTTTTTTTTTTTTTTAAGTGTGAGTTTTGTGAGTTTCAAGGAAATAGAGTAAAAAGATATTACTTCATATTCTTTATTTGGAAGTTTGTTCTACAAAAATTTAAGGGTAGCCACTTATCAATGACTAGCAGAGTTTCTGAGGGAAAGTTTGACATGACTGAGACTTTAATTTCTTGACTGTTTCTATGCCCACTACAACAGAATATTTCTTTTCAGAAATAATATGGATACACTGGTCACCTAGGTTATTTATGCAGTTGAGTACTGGTTCCATTGATTTGGATCTGTGATGATGATGATAATTCAAAAATTGCTTGTTGAGGACATGCCATGGGACAGGCATTGTTCTGGGCATGTGTCTCTAACAGACAAAAATCTCTGACTTCATGGAACTTAAATCTTACTGTTACAGGAAGAGAAACCCCTTCCAGGGCCCAAAACTGGGCCCTTGTCTAACACTTGGAAATGAATTGTCTGAGGAGACACATGTGCTGACAAAGCAAGAGATTTTATTGGGAAAGGGCATCTGGGTGGAGAGCAGTAGGGTAACAGCTCTGCCACATGGCTTGCAGTCTCGGGTTTTATGGTGATGGGATTAGTTTTCTGGTTGTCTTTAGCCAATCATTCTGACTCAAGAGTTCTTCCTGATGGTGCACGCCTTGTTCAGCCAAGATGAATTCCAGAGAGAAGGATTCTGGGAGGTGGTTGGACATGGGACATTGGTGTCTCATTTTGACCTTTCCCAAACTCTTGTGGTTGGTGGAGGCTTATTAGTTCCATGTTCCTTTCCGGGACCTCCTGTCATAAAACAACTTATGCAAATGGTTGCTCTGGTGCCTGGCCAGGGTGGACAGTGTGTTTCCCCTAACATTACTATGTGGGAGGTTTGGTGAAAAGGTAAACTATGCACATTTATTGAACATTTACTACATGAAAGGCACACTTTTACATGATCTTCATATGTTAACTCATGTAAGCATCTCATCAGTCCCATGCAACCATATGTGGAAGAAATATCAAGTATATAAGAGTTAAGTAATTTGGCCAAGGTCATTTGTTTAGTAAGTAATACATTCAGAGTTCAAATCTAGGGTGATTTCAGAGCCTCACTCTTAAACTCAATAATATGACCATGGCAATACATGAATTGCTTTTGATGATAATTTTGAAGGAAAGTCATGGCTGTAAGCTAAGTCCAGATGGACTGTCATTCTAAGATCATTACATGATTTTTAGTTTTCTTCTTGATGGAATTAAGGTATTGATTGTAATATTGAAGATTTCACTTCAACTTGTAGCATTATAAGATGCTGTTATTTTTAGTGTAATGGATTAAGATATTTGAATGCTTTTATTGTCTATTTTTTTAGAATTAAAAAAAATCTACTGTGAAATATTTCTTAACTCTAAGCATGTTTTATGTTTTTGTAGTTACCACTTTTTATGTAGACTTTACTTTTTAGAACAATTTCTGATTGTAGAAAAATTGGGGTGTTAGTATAGAAAGTTCCCATATATACTTGTATACTGTTTTCCCTGTTATTAATGTTGTATCAATACTTTAGTATGGTATGTTTGTTCTGATTAGTGAACCAATGTTGATGTGTTGTGCTTAGTTGCCCAGTTGGGTCTGACTCTTTGTGACCCCATGTACTATTGCCCCCCCGGCTCCTCTGTCCAAGGGGATTCTCCAGGCAAGAATACTGGATTGGGTTGCCATGCCATTTCATAGAGGGATCCAGGGGATCTTCCCATCCCAGGGATCAAACCCAGGTCTCCTACATTGCAGGTAGATTCTTTACTATCTGAGCCACAAAGGAGAAAAGGAAAGATATAAGCATCTGAATGCAGAGTTCCAAAGAATAGCAAGAAGAGATAAGAAAGCTTCTTCAGCGATCAATGCAAAGAAATAGAGGAAAATAACAGAGTGGGAAAGACTAGAGATCTCTTCAAGAAAATTACAGATATCAAAGGAACATTTCATGCAAAGATGGGCTTGATAAAGGACAGAAATGGTCTGGACCTAACAGAAGCAGAAGATATTAAGAAGAGGTGGCAAGAATACACGGAACTGTACAAAAAAGATCTTCACGACCCAGATAATCATGATGATGTGATCACTAATCTAGAGCCAGACATCTTGGAATTGAAGTCAAGTGGGCCTTAGAAAGCATCACCACAAACAAAACTAGTGAAGGTGATGGAATTCCAGTAGAGCTATTTCAAATCCTGAAAGATGATGCTGTGAAAGTGCTGCACTCAATCTGCCAGCAAATTTGGAAAACTCAGCAGTGGCCACAGGACTGGAAAAGGTCAGTTTTCATTCCAATTCCAAAGAAAGGCAATGCCAAAATGGAATGTGAAGTCAAGTGGGCCTTAGAAAGCATCACTACAAACAAAGCTAGTAGAGGTGATGAAATTCCAGTTGAGCTCTTTCAAATCCTGAAAGATGATGCTGTGAAAGTGCTGCACTCAATCTGCCAGCAAATTTGGAAAACTCAGCAGTGGCCACAGGACTGGAAAAGGTCAGTTTTCATTCCAATCCCAAAGAAAGGCAATGCCAAAAATGCTCAAACTACCACACAATTGCACTCATCTCACATGCTAGTAAAGTAATGCTCAAAATTCTCCAAGCTAGGCTTCAGCAATACGTGAACCATGATGGCTCACTAGACCGTTATCCGTCTAGTCCTGATGTTCAAGCTGGTTTTAGAAAAGGCAGAGGAACCAGAGATCAAATTGCCAACATCCGCTGGATCGTGGAAAAAGCAAGTGAGTTCAAGAAAAACATCTATTTCTGCTTTATTGACTATGCCAAAGCCTTTGACTATGTGGATCACAATAAACTGTGGAAAATTCTGAAAGAGATGGGAATACCAGACCACCTAACCTGCCTCTTGAGAAATCTGTATGCAGGTCAGGAAGCAATAGTTAGAACTGGACATGGAACAACAGACTGGTTTCAAATAGGAAAAGGAGTAGGTCACGGCTGTATATTGTCACCCTGCTTGTTTAACTTATATGCAGAGTACATCATGAGAAACGCTGGACTGGAAGAAATACAAGCTGGAATCAAGATTGCCGGGAGAAATATCAATCACCTCAGATATGCAGATGACACCACCCTTATGGCAGAAAGTGAAGAGGAACTCAAAAGCCTCTTGATGAAAGTGAAAGAGGAGAGTGAAAAGGTTGGCTTAAAGTTCATCATTCAGAAAATGAAAATCATGGCACCTGGTCCCATCACTTCATGGAAAGTAGATGGGGAAACAGTAGAAACAGTGTCAGACTTAATTTTTTTGTGCTCCAAAATCACTGCAGATGGTGACTGCAGCCATGAAATTAAAAGACGCTTACTCCTTGGAAGAAAAGTTATGACCAACCTAGATAGCATGTTCAAAAGCAGAGACATTACTTTGCTGACTAAGGTCCGTCTAGTCAAGGCTATGGTTTTGTATGGATGTGAGAGCTGGACTGTGAAGAAAGCTGAGTGCCAAAGAATTAATACTTTTGAACTGTGGTGTTGGAGAAGACTCTTGAGAGTCCCTTGGACTGCCAGGAGATCCAACCAGTCCGTTCAGCAGGAGATCAGCCCTGGGTGTTCTTTGGAAAGAATGATGCTAAAGCTGAAACTCCAGTACTTTGGCCACCTCATGCGAAGAGTTGACTCATTGGAAAAGACTCTGATGCTGGGAGGGATTGGAGGTAGGAGGAAAGGGGGACGACAGAGGACGAGATGGCTGGATGGCATCACTGACTCGATGAACATGAATCTGAGTGAACTCCGGGAGTTGGTGATGGACAGGGAGGCCTGGAGCACTGCGATTCATGTGTTCGCAAAGAATCAGACGCGACTGAGCGACTGAACTGAACTGCCCCCCCCCTTTGACTCCCAAGAAGCCTTCCTGGGCTTGTGCAGACGGGGAAGTTTTCTTTGACCTGGAGTGGTCATCTTGTCTCTTTACTTCAGCAGAGTTCAGCTTCTGCCACTAGGCTTGTCCTTGGAGTGCCTGGGTGAGGACAAAGCTTCAATTTTACTCCACCTGATAAATATCAGTTGTCATGGGCCTATCTGTCTCCTACCTCAGTATGACACTGTTTATGTTGGTTTGATCTTCCCAACTGGAGCGGCCATCCTTTCACAGAAGAAAGCATTCCATGTCCAGATTTCAGTACCCCCAACCCCAAAGCATGGCTAAAGGGCACTGCTGCTTGGAAAAAGAGCCTGGCTTGCAGTGAGGCATCAGATGAGGGCAACCCACAAAATCAAAGTATGGAGTCCTGTCCTGTGACTGCCATTAATCCAGATGCTGTGTCCAGCCACCATGTCCAGCTTCCAGCAGCGAGAGCCCCTTGTACTCCTCCCTAGCTTGTTCTCCCTCCAGACCCCTTCTCTGTCTGTTCTCTATAAAGACACTCTCTCATCTGAACATTCTTGCTGGTTGGAGCACCAAGTCCTTACAACTCCTCAGGAAAACCTTTGGATTCTCTGAAGTCCTTCCCCAAATATTTAGTGTCTTTTTCTCACATGATTGTAACTAGCATCTAGTCATGTGTCATCACTTTCTCAATGCCTGCCCTTCCTGTAACTCTATGAGGCCACAGAGAAAGGAATTTCATCTGGTCCACGCAAGGCCTGGCACAGAGGCCGTGGTCCACAAATGCTGCTGGCTGACTCGTGAACTGATTCCACCCTAATGTCAGGCCCTGGCAAACATTCTGCGGGGGTGTGCTGCCCAGTCCTCGGCTAGAGAGTGTGTGTGAGTGTGTGATCTGAGCACGCCATACATGTGGAACAAGAGGCACTGTGAGTGTGTGTGCACTCCATCATTGTGCTTGTTTGAGCATAAGACCAAGGCTTTCAAAACCAGCAAAGGCTAACCCATGTTAATTCTGTTCAGATGCTTCTAAGTTCACATCTCTCTGTATTAAGGATATAGCCCAACCCTGTTCCTTGTGTTTTCTAAAATGTGAATGTATTCAAATGTAAATAAAAATTGACATTTGGCTTTGAAAACGGCAGTGAGCTACCAGTCTAGCCTCTGAAAATATCCGTGATTGTCCTGACCATTGTTCTCACTTGGTTCTGAAGAATCTAGACTTCACAGCGTCTTTTTCTGAATCATTTACTGTCTCTGTAAACCTCCCAGACTAAATAAATACCCCCTTAATGGATCTATGCATCTGATCCAGTCCCTTTCAGGAGGTCAGGAGCCAGTGCCCCCTGTTCCCAACTGTGTGCTTTAATGTCATGCAGGCTGCATTGAACAAGCCTGCACTTGTGAAGCCCTGCATTTGGAATGCGTGAGGACCAGAGAAATAGAGCAGTGCCCAGCCTCAGAGAGCTTACAGTCTAGTTCAAGTCTAGAAACACTTCCTGCAACAGCAGGTATCAAGCCTTGGGCTCTATTCCCTGGTGGGTATCCAGGGTGGCCCTGTCCTTATCATTCAGAGTCCAGCTGTCCAGCCTGGCAGGGGCATTTTGTGATTGAGATCTTCTGAAAAACAGGATTCTTCTCTCCTATGTTCCCTCAGACAGTGTACTACAATGTGGGCCTTCCTCAGCATCCACATTCATCTCCCTCCAAATGTTTTGGGGCTCCATCCAGCCCCCCTCCATGTTTTATTGACAGGAAGCTTAACGATCATCTGCTCTAAACTGAGAGTCTCAGAAGACAGCCAATGTTCCATTAAACACCATTTCCTTATATTCCATTATTTGAATTTACCCTATTGTACTAACTAGCAAGACTCTTTAAAAACTGCTTGAGAGAAGCAGCACTATTTTCTCTAATTTTTTTATTTATTTTTTATTGACTCATAGAAAAAGCACAGGAACTAGGGATCAAATTGCCAACATACTCTGGATCATTGAAAAAGCAAGAGAGTTACAGAGAAACATCTATTTCTGCTTTATTGACTATACCAAAGCCTTTGACTGTGTGGATCACAATAAACTGTGGAAAATTCTGAAAGAGAGGGGAATATCAGACTACCTGACTTGTCTCTTGAGAAATCTGTATGCAGGTCAGAAAGCAGCAGTTAGAATTGGACATGGAACAATAGACTGGCTCCAAATAGGAAAAGCAGTACATCAAGGCTATATATTGTCACCATACTTATTTAACTTATATGCAGAGTACATCATGAGAAACAGTGGGCTAAATGAAGCACAAGGTGGAATCAAGATTGCCAGGAGAAATGTCAATAACCTCAGAATATGCAGAGGTTATGGCAGACACCATCTTTATGGCAGAAAGCAAAGAGGAACTGGAGAGCCTCTTGATGAAAGTGAAAGAGGAGAGTGAAAAAGATTGGCTTAAAATTCAAGATTCAGAAAACAAAGATCATGGCATCCGGTCCCATCACTTCATGGCAAATAGATGGAGTAACAGTGGAAATAATGGAAGACTCTATTGTAGGGGGCTCCAAAATCACTGCAGATGGTGATTGCAGCCATGAAATTAAAAGATACTTACTCCTTGGGAGAAAAGTTATGACCAACCTAGACACCATATTAAAAAGCAGAGATATTACTTTGTTGACAAAGGTCTGTCTAGTCAAAGCTATGGTTTTCCCAGTAGTCGTGTATGATGTCAGAGTTGGACTATAAAGAAAGCATATGCCAAAAAATTGATGCTTTTGAACTATGGTGTTGGAGAAGACTCTTGAGAGTCCCTTGGACTGCAAGGAAATCCAACCAGTCAATCCTAAAGGAAATCAGTCCTGAATATTCACTGGAAGGATTGATGCTGAAGCTGAAACCCCAATATTTTGTCCACCTGATGCAAAGAGCTGATCATTTGAAAAGACCCTGATGCTGGGAAAGATTGAAGGTGGGAGAAAAAGGGGACGACAGAGGATGAGATGGTTGAATGGTATCAGTGACTCAGTGGACATGAGTTTGAGTAAACTCCAGGAGTTGGTGATGGACAGGGAGGCCTGGCATGCTGAAGTCCACAGGGTTGCAAAGAGTCAGACACAACTGAACGACTGAACTGAACTGAACTGATAGTTTGAATTAGTATTGTGATAATTACTGATACAGAGCAAAGTGCTTCAGTTATACATATATATAATATATATATATATATATATATATACCTTTCCTATATGTATTTTTTTCCACACAATAAGATATTGAATATAGTACAAAGAACTGTGTGCAACAATATATTTTTTTTATTTATTTATATTTTAATTGAAGGACACCTGCTTTACGGAATTTCGTTGTTTTCTGTCAAACTTCAACATGGATCAGCCATAGGTATACATATATCCCCTGCCTTTTGAACTCCCTTCCCATCTCCCTCCCCATCCCATCCCTCTAGGTTGATACAGAGCCCTGTTTGAGTTTCCTGAGACATAAAGCAAATTCCCATGACTGTCTATTTTACATATGGTAATGTAAGTTTCCATCTTACTCTCTCCATACATCTGACCGTCTCCTCCCCTCTCCCCATGTCCATAAGTCTATTCTCTATGTCTATTTCTCCACTGATGCCCTACAAATAAATTCTTCAGTACCATTTTTCTAGATTCTGTATATATCCGTTCAGTTCAGTTCAGTTCAGTTCAGTTGCTCAGTCATGTCCGGCTCCTTGTGACCCAAATCCACCTGCCAATACAGGAGCTGTGGTTTTGATCCCTGGGTCAGGAAGATGCCCTTGGGAAGGAAATGGAAACCCACTCCAGTATTCTTGCCTAGGAAATCCCATGGATGGAGGAGCCTGGAGGGGTACAGTCCATGGGGTTGCAAAAGAGATAACTTAGCAACAACAACAATAGTTTATATACAGATGTTACTAGTTTTTAACCTAATGTATTTTTTTCTATTTGAAGATCCCATCCAGTTTGCTATACTGCATTTAGTCATTGTATCTTTTTAGGCCTCTCTTGGCTGTGACAGTTTTTCAGACTTGCCTTGTTTTGGATGGCCTTGACAGTTTTGAAGAATATTAGACAGGATTGTAGGATTCCTCTTGACTGGAATTTGTATGATTTTTCCCCCTCATGATTATTTGAGGGTGGAAGATCACAAAGCAAAGTACCATTTTCATCACCATATATTAAGGGTACCTACTAGTATTATCATCATGACTTTATACTGTTGTGGTTGACCTTGATTCCCTGGCTAAAGTAGTGTTTGCCAGGCTTCTCCACTGTTAAGTTTCTTTTCCCCTTTCCACTCCTATACCCTTTCCCCACAGAGGGTCACTGTGCACAGTCTATACTTAATAGAGTGGGGAGTTATGCTCCCTCTTCTTGAGAATGGAGTATCAATATACATTACTTGAAATTATTCTGCACAGGAAGCTTGCCCATTCTTCTTACTTATTTGTTTATTCAGTATTTTATTTATATCAATATAGACTTATGGATATTTGTTTTATCATTTAGGCCCTATAACTCAATGCTAATTTATTTATTTGTGTGTGTTTCTTTGATATATTCTCATCAATGTGGGTTTTTTTTTTCATTGTTGTTTTTGTCTTTGTTTTGTGTTGAGCACTTTCTTATTTTCTGGCACTACAGTTAGCTCCACACTTATCTTGTATATTCCTATGTCAGTCCTAGAGTCAGCTATTTCTCCAAGAAACCCTGGCTCTTTTTGTTGGAGAATGGTAGAAGAAACCAAGATTAAGGCACTGAGTGTGCTTGTTTCTACTGGGTTATTATTCCATTTAGGCCCTCTCGGTTGACAGAGCTAGGAAATAAATGCATATGTACGGTCTTATATAAATATAAAATATATATTTCATATTATCATTTATATAATCTTATTTATATAATAAATAATATATATAATTTAATACAAATGAGATATACTTGTATATATGCATATGAATATATATTTATATTTATTTACATATGTGTATGTGTATAATATATAGTACATATTATATGCATATATGTATATACATATAATCGTCTTGTCTATATTAAGTTAAACATAAATTCATACTGATGTTTCCAATTCTAATGCAGTACCATTTAAGGGAGCAAAATTTGCCATATCAAAATGTGTCTCTTGGGCATAAGGGTTAATTTAGGCTCATTGTTTTTTAGGAAACAGAAGTTTCAGAAAGTTATTGTGAGATACCTGCAAAGAATGTGGGCAAGGCCTAGAGACCAGGTCCAGCAAACATTTTTGTACCAAATATTTCTTTCCATCTCCATATGAATTGACTTCTTCCATTTTGAAGTCCCAGGCCACTACCTGAATATTTTCTTTTGTCTCTAAGTGAAGATGGTATTTAAAGTAAGGGTTTTAGCCCTTTTGGCAAGTTACTCAGTTTTTCTGGGTTTTTCCCATGTATACGTGTCATTAAACTTTTGTTTGATTTTTTTTTCTGTTACTGCTGCTGCTAAGTCACTTCAGTTGTGTCCGACTCTGTGTGATCCCCCGACTCTGTGTGATCCCATAGATGGCAGCCCACCAGGCTCCTCTGTCCCTGGGATTCTCCAGGCAAGAATACTGGACTGGGTTGTCATTTCCTTCTCCATTCTTCCTGTTAATCTGTCTCTTGTCACTATAATTCTTAGACCAGTCAGAAGAGCTTAAAAGAGTAGAGGCAAATTTCTTCCTCCTCAACAATCAGGTGGGTCGTTCAAGGCTCCTCCTCTTATCTCTTATTTCCTGCTTTAATAATGGGTTTTACCATTCATATATATACTATTCAGTTCCAGTGTACATGTATAATAGTATTGAGATTATTAATGTGTACTCTCATGAAAAGGAGCTTTATTAACTAAATTTCAGTGCTTATATATAGTTCCTTTTACTTTTCTCTTAGCAGATTTCACTCATTTCCTAAATTACTTTGGTCAATGACAATTACCTACTTTCTTCAGTGAGATCATTTCGTACCTTTGTAATAGATTTAGATTCTCTTGTTACAACCTCAGCTTTTTTCATAAGGCAAAATCTATTGAAAAATAGAGATTAGAGTTTAATGGTGAAGAGCTGAATTTTAAATAGCTTTGTACTAATGACCAAACAATAAATGAGAGTTATCTCATCTATTTCCTGTTTGTGTTCTAATTTTTTTAATAGATGCTCATTTACTGTGGTTATTGTTATCTATTGCTAAACTTGTTTTAGTACTAGTGTACTAAAGCCAGCAACCTCTAAATAATGAAGTATGATTTAATTTGTATAATGACTATATCTTCCAATTTGTCCTATATTTATGCAGTATGAGACATCAGGCAGCCCTGAAGTCTAGGCTGTTGAGAGGAAGTTGGTAGAAATAAATCCTAGAAAACTGACCTAGTGAAATGAACCTTTAATTCTCCCAGTTTACAGCAGTCACGCAGAATTGACTGGATTGTGACTTGCTGAGTCAAGACTCCAGGATGGTTGAGAGGACGGTATCATCAGTATCTGAAAGCTTTTGCGGGGTCTTGAGAGCAGCAAAGCTTGCTTTTCCACCTGGGAGTGTTGGTGAATATCTAGTTCTGGTGGCTTTCTGTGTAATGTTGAGTTATCTTTTATCTGCATTATAGTAACCCATTTCTTTTCACCTTGAAAGTATTTCTCACTTAATCACATCACTGTCAGGTTATAATAACAACCACATATTTTATTATGTGGTTTCAATCGTAACACTTCTTTTTTAAAAAAACATTTCCCCCTTCATTCTCAGAGTTAGTCTTTATACTTCTCTCAGTTCAGCTATAGCTTATTTTCATCTGTAATCTCACTCTTCTTTCTATGCATGTAGCCATGGAAACCATCACAGAATGCCTGCATTTTACAAATTGTGGTATAAATTACAGGCCATTACAATTGTTACATTATTGTTCTGGTAAGAGTGCTGCGTTTTCACCTATGAAAAGGGTTATGACTGCTATTAATTCTAAGAGGATTTGCAGTGGTTTGGTGTGGGAGGAGGTCAGGAGCACTGTGGTCTTCTTCTCAATCAGTGTCACAATGAGATAAGTTATTAGTGGATAGTTTTAATAGCTGCTTTTAAGTTTACTGTGAATGACTGTGTCCCTAATTAAGGTCCCTGATTGTGATTTAATTTTCTATTAAATATTAAATCTCACAAAACTCCCTTTAGAAATGCAATTCCACATATTCGTGAAACATTTACTTTGTGCTGGGCACTGTGCCAGGTATTACAGGCAATGATTTCAAAGAGCAATGGAGAGAATGAAATGAATATGTAAATCGGCATAACACAAAGCAGAATACAGGGTATTCATCAGTCAGGGATGGATGAAGAAAATAGAAAACACTCCGTGTATTTATGATGGAGAGAATTTCATGCAGGGAATTGGTTATCTAGTTGTTAGAAGAGAGTAAGAAGTAAACCAGAGAACAGTGAAGCATCCTGGAGACCTGCAAGGACAAAAGATGCTACCAGTTCTGGGCTACAGGGGCAGAAGTAAGAGGCAGTGTTGCTGGAGCCCAGGGATTCAGGTCCTTGGGTCACTGAGTGCAAGATGGAATCACGGAGAGCTTGTCTGGCCAGTGCTAAAATGGCAGAAAGGACACAGCAGCTGTCAGAGACACCTGTAGCATCAGAGGAGTGGGCAAGCATTTGACTTCTGTCATCTTCCTGACCCCCAATCTCTCACCAGTGCTTTAAGCTGGTCAAAACCAGCTGAGCATCTTCTGTATGATTGCCAGGGTGCAAGGATCCACCCCCATTAGGACACTAGGAAAGCAGGAGAAGGGCAAGGAATGGATCTGAAGAAACAACCCAGGCCTGGTAGTGAGTGCTACTGAAGGTACCACGTGGGCATAGCTGAGGATTCAGAGTTATTCTCACATGCCCAAACTGGCTGTATCTGAACTGTATCATCAAATACACTGACTGAACAATTTCTGTTTCATGGAAAGACAGATTTTGATAATAGATATCAATTATTGTAATGAATATAGCTTGCAAATTTGGTCTCTATTCCTATGTGCAGATATCTTCTCTACCTTTAGTTCTAGTCCCTTGCTTAAAACAAAACAGAATAAGACAAAGCAATGCTTTAAGCACCTCCTACATCCCTGCAGTTTCTTTGAGCTGGCAAAGGGTTATTTGTAATATCAAGGGCTGCTTCTGTTCAGAACAAAAGGAAAATTGTAAAATAAAATAAAAAAAAAGCAACCACACACACACACAAACCAAAAAACCTGGAGTTGATCATGGGTAATTCATACCTCTCCATGCTTCAGCAAGTTATTTTGCATTATATAGGGCTATTATATTTTTATAGTAAAGAACATGCTAAATTATATAATGTAAAGCTGTATTAATACTTATAAAGATAGTTGAGTCTATAAACAACTTGTTAAAGTATTTTTAGAAAAGATAGTCACATACATAACCAATACATAATTAAATATGAACACTCCACACTTAGATGATAGAACAAGATTTAATAGTTTTGGGAGGCCAGAGTTGCCAAATTTCCTAAAATCTGTGATGTTATTGCACAATAAAAATGTTGTGAATCTGACGTCCAGCAAACCATAAGATCTGTTTGATATTTAATTTTTCTACTTTTGCTCTTCCTTTCATTCTTTTCTATTTGTTCTAAATATGGATACATCCCATGGTTTGTATTTAGTTGTTGCTTTCTACTTCCTGCCCATGCCATTCTTTGGAGACTCATCCTCTGCTGTGGATCCCATTGTTATATTTGTGCAGGTATTTTTCCAAACATACATTTTTAGTTCTCAGTTCATTCATTTGTTTCTCTAGTTAAGTGCTGACACCTCACTGCTTGCATATTCTGTCATTTCAAACAAAACATTTCAGTATCAGTAAGGGTCCACAAAGGAAACAGAATGTTTATTCAAAGGGTTAACTGGAGAGATTTAAGTGTAAACTGTTTACAGAGAGTGTGCGTAGGAATAAGACAATCAGCTAAGGGTGATAATACATCCAGGGACTAGCAGTATTAAGAAACTTGGAATATCTAGGAAAGAGAGTAATTACTAGAACCCAGAGAGAACTGAAGCTATGAAAGAAATCTTCCTGAGCAAAGCTGTGACCATGGGTAGAAGAATGCAGTCCATGCTACAACTATAATCCAATTTGGAAGAATCATGGAAAGAAAATACCTGACTCTTTTTCCTCCCAGCCTCTTATTTCCTGGATTTCTCATTGGCCTAACCTAACAGGAATCCAGAAGATGAGGAAACATAAATGATGCACACCATGCCAATCAGTCTTCTCATGGGAGTACAGAGTGGACCAGAGAAGAGAAGAGAGTAGGTCTGGAGGCACCACAAACTGTGGAAAATCCTTAAAGAGATGGGAATACCAGACCACCTGACCTACCTCCTGAGAAATCTGTATGCAGGTCAGGAAGCAAGTTAGAATTGGACATGAAACAACGGACTGGTTCCAAATAGGAAAAGGAGTACGTCAAGGCTGTATATGGTCACCCTGCTTATTTAACTTATATACAGAATACATCGTGAGAAACACAGGAGGAAGCACAAGCTGGAATCAAGATTGCCGGGAGAAATATCAATAACCTCAGATATGTAGATGACACCACACTTATGGCAGAAGGCAAAGAAGAACTAAAAAGCCTCTTTATGAAAGTGAAAGAGGAGAGTGAAAAAGTTGGCTTAAAGCTCAACATTCAGAAAACGAAGATCATGGCATCTGGTCCCATCACTTCATGGGAAATAGATGGGGAAACAGTGGAAACGGTGTCGGACTTTATGGGCTCCAAAATCACTGCAGATGGTGACTGCAGCCATGAAATTAAAAGACGCTTACTTCTTGGAAGGAAAGTTACGACAACCTCGATATATTCAAAAGCAGAGACATTACTTTGTCAACAAAGGTCCGTCTAGTCAAGGCTATGGTTTTTCCAGTGGTCATGTATGGATGTGAGAGTTGGACTGTGAAGAAAACTGAGCGCTGAGGAATTGATGCTTTTGAATTGTGGTGTTGGAGAAGACTCCTGAGTCCCTTGGACTGCAAGGAGATCCAACCAGTCCATCCTAAAGGAGATCAGTCCTGTGTATTTATTGGAAGAACTGATGCTGATGCTGAAACTCCGATACTTTGGCCACCTTATATGAAGAGTTGACACATTGGAAAAGACCCTGATGCTGGGAGGGATTGGGGGCAGGAGGAGAAGGGGATGAAGAGTATGAGATGGCTGAATGGCATCACTGACTCAATGAACATGAGTTTGAGTGAACTCTGGGAGTTGGTGATGGACAGGGAGGCCTGGCATGCTGCGAATCATGGGGTTGCAAAGAGTCAGACACGACTGAGCAACTGAACTGAACTGAACTGAACTGAGAGCATCAAATGCTATAAAAAATCAAGCCAAATAAAGTTTGAAGAGTTTTTCTTGTTCACCTGTTTCCTGTCCGTAGGGTTTTAGATCATCTGGTGAGCTGTTGTCATATAGGATTCAAGGAATCGGTATAAATGTTGGGTTAACAAGACTGAATAGAAGAAGGACACACATGAATGAAGCCAGCAGTCATGATTACAGAAGTAACGTATTAGATAAGAGGGGGCATTGCGAATCTTCCCATAGGAAACAAGGCAGACAGAAAATAGGTAACAGAATGTAAGCAGGTTGAAGTGATGTGAAACAAAGCAGACTCTCAACTTAGAATTTATTCAACTCTGTCTATTTTACATAAAAGCTCATCTAAATCTTTTCTTTTTTAAAAAATTCATTTTAATTATAGGTAAACTGCTTTACAATGTTGCGTTGGTTTTTGCCATATAACAACAAAAATCAGTCATAATTCTCTATATATATATATATTCTCTCCCTTGTGGACCTGCCTCCCCTTCCCTAAATCTTTTCATTTATTTTTCTCCTCTATTCTCTATTCTGTTCTTTCCTTCATATGTACCTCTGATATCATTTATTACCTCTTTTTCTGATACTTTGATCAACAAATTGATGATTTTTCCTCTCCTTTATTACCATCCATATTTCCCTTCCTATTAGCTTTATTTCTAGCATATGAAGTGAAGTAAAGTGAAAGTCACTCAGTCATGTCCGACTCTTTGCGATCCCATGGTCTATACAGTCCATGGAATTCTCCAGGACAGAATACTGGAGTGGGTAGCCTTTCCCTTCTCCAGGGGATCTTCCCACCCCAGGGATCAAACCCTTGCAGGCAGATTCTTTTACTAGCTAAGCCACAAGGCAATAACTGTGTCTAAATATCATCCGTATTAAAAAAAGATTTTGCTGAGGCTTCTCTTTCTTTAGCTATCATTTTATCTTTCATTTCCTCTACTGCCAATCTTCTTGAAAAGATATGTTCATTGTTTCCCATTTGTCACCTCAGATTCATCCCTACATCTGTCCTGATTTGGCAGCAGTAACTCCACCAAATATGTTCTGTTGGAAGTCATGATTGAACTGTGGTCTGTGACTTTACCAGCACATCATTCTCATGACACTCCACCTAAGGCCTTGAGTAGTAAACAAGGCTACTCAAGTAGCCTTACTTGAGTAAGGCTTACTCTCCTTTTCTTTGTAGCCTAACTTGTTTCATTAAACAACATTTTTAATATCAAGAATACATAAGAACTTGGGGGTTTCTGTAATAACACTTTGGTATCTAAATGTTGGACTGGTGAACAAAGAGATGACAGTTTGTAGAGAAGGCATGAAAAAAGAAAGAGGCTGTGGGGAGTTGAAGCTGCTGATGGAAAGATAGTTAACCTTATCAGCCCTGGGGTTCAGGCTGGCTAGGGAAGGAGGCGAGAACAGGGGGCACTGAAAAAATTGAAGAAAACAGGTTGTGTGAGAAGGAGAGTGAGGAATCTGGTCTGGATCTGGTCAAAGAGTTTGTGCAAGTGATGTGTTAACAGAGAAAACTGTGGTAATAGAGGTGGGTATAATAGGTTTACATACTTACCAGGAAGCATTTCTGGGTGACGGTAAATTCTAGACCATCAAGTGATTTGATGGAGATTGAGGTGAAGAGTTTCAGCTTGAAATGTTGAAAAATTGTGAGGTTATGTGTTTATTTATTGAATGATTAGAACATGAAGGCTTTGTCAATACCCTGAAATATTAGTCTTTGGTGATAAGAGAAACAAGGATGAGAAAAATTGAGCAACTATAATCCAGACGTCTTTGTTTGACAAAAACACAGGTGGAAGGGAATAAACTGACAAAAGTTGGGAGATGATTAATCATCTCTTTTGTCTCCAATTCACAACTGTCTCTCCATTCTTAATCCCTTTTTCAGTTACATTTATTGTTATACAGTTCTTTTATGTAGATGTCTTGCATAGCCTAGCTAAAAGCTGTAACTGTATTCTCTTATTTGCAGTTTATTTCACGTGTGCTTATTATTTAATTTTAAAATAGACTGTAATCATTTATTTGGGTGGAAAATTTGTATATTATGATTTT
>SJYT01031762.1:100510-134295 GCA_006410635.1 Cephalophus harveyi
TGGAAGGAGTGATGCTAAAGCTGAAACTCCAGTACTTTGGCCACCTCATGCGAAGAGTTGACTCATTGGAAAAGACTCTGATGCTGGGAGGGATTGGGGGCAGGAGGAGAAGGGGACCACCGAGGATGAGATGGCTGGATGACATCACTGACTCGATGGATGTGAGTCTGAGTGAACTCCGAGAGATGGTGATGAACAGGGAGGCCTGGCGTGCTGTGATTCATGGGGTCGCAAAGAGTCGGACACGACTGAGCGACTGAACTGAACTGAACTGAACTTCAATTTAAGTCTGAATTTGGCAATAAGGAGTTCGTGATCTGAGCCACAGTCAGCTCCCGGTCTTGTTTTTGCTGAGTGTATAGAGCTTCTACATCTTTGGCTGCAAAGAATATAATCAATCTGATTTCGGTGTTGACCATCTGGTGATGTCCACGTGTAGAGTCTTGTGTTGTTGGAAGAGGGTGATTGCTATGACCAGTGCGTTCTCTTGGCAAAACTCTATTAGTCTTTGCCCTGCTTCATTCTGTACTCCATGGCTAAATTTGCCTGTTACTCCAGGTATTTCTGACTTCTGACTTCCTACTTTTGCATTCCAGTCCCCTGTAATGAAAAAGACATCTTTTTTGGGTGTAGGTTCTAGAAGGTCTTATAGGTCTTCAAAGAACCATTCAGCCTCAGCTTCTTCAGCATTACTGGTTGGGGCATAGACATGGATTACTGTGATAGTGAATGGTTTGCCTTGCAAATGAACAGCAATTATTCTGTCGTTTTTGAGATTTCATCCAAGTACTGCATTTTGGACTCTTTTGTTGACCATGATGGCTACTCCATTTCTTCTAAGGGAGTCTTGCCCACAGTGGTAGATATAATGGTCATCTGAGTTAAATTCACCCATTCCAGTCCATCTTAGTTCGCTGATTCCTAGAATGTCAATGTTCACGCTTGCCATCTCCTGTTTGACCACTTCCAATTTGCCTGGATTCATGGACCTAACATTCCAAGTTCCTATGCAATATTGCTGTTTACAGCATCAGACTTTATTTCCATCACCAGTCACATCCACAACTGGGTGTTGTCTTTGCTTTGGCTCTGTCTCTTCATTCTTTCTGGAGTTATTTCTCCACTGATCTCCAGTAGCATATTGGGCACCTACCGACCTGGGGAGTTCATCTTTCAGTGTCCTATCTTTTTTCCTTTTTGTACTGTTCATGGGGTTCTCAAGGCAAGAATACTGAAGTGGTTTGCCATTCCCCTCTCCAGTAGACCATGCTTTGTCAGAACTCTCTACCTCAGTGATTAATGCAAAGAAATAGAGGAAAACAATAGAACAGGAAAGACTAGAGATCTCTTCAAGAAAATTAAAGTTACAAAGGGAACATTTCATGCAAAGATGGGCAAAATAAAGGGCAGAAATGGTTTGAACTTACCAAAAGCAGAAGATATTAAGAAGAGTTGGCAAGAACATGCAGAAGAACTACACAAAAAAGATCTTCCTGACCCAGATAATCATGATGGTGTGCTCACTCACCGACTGCTAGACATTCTGGAAGACGAAGTCAAGTGGACCTTAGGAAGCATCACTATGAACAAAGTTAATGGTGGTAATGGAATTCCAGTTGAGCTATTTCAAATCCTTAAAGATGATGCTGTGAAAGTGATGCTACACTCAATAAGCCAGGAAATTTGGAAAACTCAGCAGTGGCCACAGGACTGGAAAAGATCAGTTTTCTTTCCAATCCCAAAGAAAGGCAATGCCAAAGAATGCTCAAACTACCACACGGTTACACTCATCTGACATGCTAGAAAAGTAATGCTCAAAATTCTCCAAGCCAGGCTTCAATAGCACGTGAACTGTGAATTTCCAGATGTACAAGCTGAACTTAGAAAAGGCAAAGGAACTAAAGATCAAATTGCCATCATCTGTTGGATCATTGAAAAAGCAAGAGAGTTCCTGAAAAACATCTATTTCTGCTTTATTGACTATGCCAAAGGCTTTGACTGTGTGGTTCACAACAAACTGTGGAAAATTCTGAAAACGATGGGAATACCAGACCACCTGACCTGCCCCCTTAGAAATCAGTATGCAGGTCAGAAAGCAACAGTTAGAACTGGACATGGAACAACATAGGAAAAGGAATACGTCAATGCTGTATATTGTCACCTTGCTTATTTAACTCATACGCCGAGTACATCATGAGAAATGCTGGGATGGAAGAAGCACAAGCTGGAATCAAGACTGTGGGGAGAAATATCAATAACCTCAGATATGCAGATGACACCACACTTATGACAGAAAGTGAGGAGGAACCAAAGAGCCTCTTGATGAACGTGAAAGAGGAGAGTGAAAAAGTTGGCTTAAAACTCAACATTCAGAAAACTATGATCATGACATCTCACTTCATGGTACATAGACAGGGAAATAATGGAAACAGTGAGACTTTTTTTTTTTTGTCCTTCAAAATCACTGCAGATGGTGACTGTAGCCATGACATTAAAAGACACTTTCTCCTTGGAAGAAAAGTTATGACAAACCTAGAGAGCATATTAAAAAGCAGAAACATTACTTTGCTGACAAAGTTTCATCTAGTCAAAGCAATGGTTTTTCCAGTAGTCATGTATGGATGCGAGAGTTGTAGTATTAAGAAAGCAGAGTGCTGAAGAATTGAAGCTTTTGAACTGTAGTGTTGGAGGAGACTCTTGAGAGTCCCTTGGACAGCAAGGAGATCCAACCAGTCCATCCTAAAGGAAATCAGTCCTGAATATTCATTGGAAGGACTGATGCTGAAGCTGAAACTCCAATACTTTGGCCACCTGATTCGAAGAACTGACTCATATGAAGATACCCTGATGCTGGGAAAAATTAATGGTGGGAGGAAAAGGAGATGACAGAGAATGAGATGGATGGATGGCATCACTGATTCAAGGGACAGGAGTTTGAGTAAGCTCTGGGAGTTGGTGATTGACCGGAAGACCTGGTATGCTGCAGTTCATGGGGTCACAAAGAGTCGGATATGACTGAGCGACTGAACTGATCTGAACTGAGTATATTCTTGATTATTTAGGAAATGCATTTGTGACAAACTATTTACCTAGGAGCACTGACATCTTTTTTAAACAAATTTATATCACTTTTTTCATTATACTAATTAAATCTTTTTCAGGTAATCAATTCATTGATACCTATTGTGAATTAAATATATACTATTTGGTACATATTTTGAATTAAAATAATTGACAGAAGTCTTACATTTTTACATTCATAGCTTTTGTTTGAATTTCTATTAAAATGTTGATGAGAATTTTTTTCTGTGATAGTCATGAGTCTTTCAGAAGGAAACAGCTGCAGATGTTGGGGGATGGAGGGAAACTTTAAGAGTATATTCTGTTTCCTCTCTAAGACAAAAGGGAGAGAAATCTGTTAGCTCAGCAGGGGAAGGTTGTTTTGCAACTTGAAAAAGCCTTTGATTTTCTTTTTATTTGTTTTTTTTTGAAACTGCTGAAAGGCTGTACTAGCAGAAATTTGGAACCAGAGAAAGTCAAGTTTTTAAACACAGAGTAGAAACTGAACCAGGTTGGAGCGAGGCACAGGGATGTTTCCAAAAGAGCAAGCTGTGTACACACATGGAGAATTCTGACCTCTCATTTGGCTGTCCTAAGATTCTTCATCCCAGAAAGCTCTGTGAATCAGGGATCATCATACAATATATTGCATTTGATCCTGAACCCAGAAATTATTCAAGCTTATAAAGACATTTTAAAATATCTACTTGCACTATTCTCTTTTGTCCAGCATTTAAAAATATTAAAGCATAAATGAGCCCACTTCTGCACTAACTGCATTTCCATTTTATTTTTTTTAAGTGCTCTGTTTTGAGCAAGCATGTGAAAAATAAAGACTGATTTTTAAATCCTTAGGGAGAAAATTGCTTCAAAAAACCTCTTCCATTCTTCAAGACTATTATTACAGACCAAAACATTAAAATGCCAGAGAGCTGGTGGAACAATAAAGTAAAGGTCAGTCGGCATGATACTAACTTAGTCAAAGAAAGTACTTTCCAGGTAAAAGCATTTCTGCTTTTCCTAAAAAATGAAAATGGAAAGAAAACAATTTATTCACATGAGGTTCATTTGATTTTCTCTGAGAAATATATTTTATTTTCACTGCCTAGATTAGGGAAGCCTGGAAAAAAAATCACTGTGAGCTGCTATTTGCATTTCACAGGTTGACTGATTGACTGACTAATAGCCACATCTTACTCTATAGGGGGGAGAATGAACAGGAAAAAGGAGAATGTAAGTGTGCCTCTGTGTGTGTGTGTGTTTGTGCGTGCACGCCTGCACATGCTCCTGCCTGTTTGTGCATTAAAAGATTCAAAGGATAGTTTTAAAAAATAAGGAATAGCCTCTATTAGAAAGAGATTATGAGATTGTGTCTAGAGTTTTTTGATCTGTTTGAATTGCTTAATAGTTAAAAAAATAGAACTTTTTTTTTTGGAAGCACAGTACTGCTGTTGTTATGTGCAAAACACGGTGTTAGCAA
Organism: Cephalophus harveyi; assembly: GCA_006410635.1. Lineage (NCBI taxonomy): Eukaryota > Metazoa > Chordata > Mammalia > Artiodactyla > Bovidae > Cephalophus > Cephalophus harveyi. The sequence continues at coordinate 105,051 of SJYT01031762.1, forward strand.
TTCAGACCGGATGTTTAAAAAAATCTCTCAAACTTATCTGACTATATTAAGATGACTAAATACTGCATTTTAAATGAAAACACTGAGCATAACTTTTCAGTTAGTCTTGCTACAAATATTCGTTAAGCAACTGCTGTGTGCTCTGCAATATGCTCTGTGCTGAGGACAGAGATGTGGAAGCATATCCTTTGTCTTCAGATTGCTTGCAAGTTGTGTTTTCTGTAACTGTTTATAGTGATTTTGGTAAGGTACTTTGGGGAATAGGGTCAAAGTTCTGGAAAAGCTTAAGCCTCTAAGATGGTGGTGGTGGTTGAAACATAAGGTAGGGCCAGGAAGACAAGCACATTGGAGGAGTGTTGCACACATGGTAAGAGATTTGAAAGACAAAAGCATGGGTTCATGTAATCTTCATTTTTTCCCACTTTCAAAACCTTTGTCTTTGCCTCTTTCAAAGCAATGCATTTATTTGTAACTGTAAACTGTATTTCATTTTCCAAGAGAAAAGTGAAATATGAAAAAATATTTTCTAATTAAGATGTTTACAGTTGAATCTGACACCATCAAAATAATACATTAAATATACAGGCTTCAGGAACCCATTGTAAATTGTCTATTTCTTTTGGTGTCTGATGATTGTCCACAGCTCAGTTATTGGCTAAGTGAAATGAATTTTCCTTGAAATCTATAAATATAAGAAGCGGGCATAATTGAGCTATGCTTTATCATAACATGTAACTGTTACCGTGTTTCCATTATTCACTTCCTGAAGCATGTATCTGTTTATTTAAATACAGTGTTTTATTTGCATATTTTAACATTTATTTCTATAGTATTTTACTCTAATAAGAACTTTATAAACTGACGTATTACTTGTCTGAGTTTTTGCGCTTCAGTCAGGCAATAAAGGATCTAGCAGACATAATAGCTTCTTTCCTACATTTCATTGCCCCATAATGGCTTGATGATGGGGCTTCCCTGGTGGGTAAGTGATAAGAGAATACAGTTGCAATTCAGGAGACACAGGTTTGGTCCTTGGGTGGGGAAGATCCCCTGGAGAAGGAAATGACAACCCATTCCTCTGTATTCTTGCCTGGAAAATCCCATGGACAGAGGAGCCTGTGGGCTACAGTCCATGGAGTTGCAGAGAGATGGACATGACTTAGCGACTAAGAACAACAACCAAAGCTTGATTATGAATTTTAAAGATTATTTCTTTGGCACATGTTCCTTTCAGCAATATTAATACGCTAGTGTGTGTGTGTGTATCTGTGTATATGTATGGATTTGTATTTTGCTTTTTATTTTGATTTTTCCTCCAAGGACCATTTTTATTTATTTAAAATTAAAAAATTTTTTTTTACTATATTGTAATGTAGCCAATTAACAATGTTATAATAGTTTTGGGCAAGGGCCATTTTTTAAACAATATTTGGTATAAAGCCATGTTAAGAAGGCAATCAACCAAACAAGCGATATTTTATAATATTCCTTTAACTGACCCAGGAGTCTCAGCATGACTCTAAGAGATGTCTAGAAAGTGAACTTCGCTTTCCAGTCTCATTGCTAAATGCAGAAAGATCCTTGGACCAAGCTTTGTCAGCAAAGAAAATCTAGTGGAGGAATGTGCTTATTTCCTAGTGTTATGTATTCTTTGTTCTCCAGAATCCTGCAGTATATATACAACCTCGAGATTAATGAGGATCACCTGGCCTAGATGAGGGGGGCTCAGATAGCACATGTATTTGGTCTCATTATGTGTGCATTCAACTCAAAGGAACAGTTAAGTTTTCAGAAAGCTCATTTTTAGAGTGATCATGTAATACATTGTCCAAGAAGGATATTTTTGAGAGACAAGGGAGTCACTGGTAATGATTATGCAGGAATAATAGGTATAAACAAGGATTGTCTTGAAATTCAATTGTTCTATCCAGTTGTTCTAGACTCAGATACAACACTCATTCACTCACTCACACGTATCCTTCTAGGCTGTATGTTCACTTGTGAACATTTCAGGGCACACATGCTTGCATCTTTGCCTTTCCTAAAAATGTTTGCTGATTTCTCAAATTTTGATATCTTTGCTATGGTGACTTATTTCTGTATTCTTTAGATAAGTAGACCTTGTCTGTATCTGCTTTTTTGTCTGTTTATAAAGCTTGCTGTTGATATTTCTGAAAATGGGAGTTATGCAGCTATAATATGCATGTATTGTATATAAATACAAATAATTCTTACTTTGGGCAATTGCTTAACTACTCTCTGACTTAACTTATTTGTCTGTGAAATTGGATGATAGTAGTATTGATCTTAGATCTATTAAAATGTTTATTAGTATTTAGGTATATTGAACTTTGAACAGTGTCTATCATGTACAAAACCATTATGTAAGATGGTTATTCTTATTCAGTTTCTCACTGCCTCACTCATAGTTCTAGATGCTGTGTTCTTTCAAGAGACCTACTTAGGAGAAGTTATCTATATTATATATATTTGTTCATGTCTTCAGTTTTTCTTAGTTTTGGTAACACTTGACTGAATATACCATTTTTTCTTCACACTGGTTTGTTATTGTTGTGATGTGTTGCTTATTGACTTCCCCTCGGCTTAACTTCACAAACAGTACAACCTTAGAGAAGCCAGAAAGAAAACACTCAGATTCATCAGAGTGACCTGCTATCTGTCTCTGTAGCTGATGGTCATATCACCTTTGTTTTCAGTCTTTCTAAGGGGCACAAAAGAGAAGGAAAACAGTGTCACTGTGCTTGCTGCAGGCCCAACAGCAACACGTGGTGCATTGTAGGTATGTAGCATATATCTGTTGAATTAAACAGGATTTTAAACTTTGTTAAATCTATTTTAGAAATACGCCTGACAAATTCCACAGTATTTTCCTTTGACTAGAGATAATTACATGGTTTGTAATCATATAATGATGATTTTGATGTTGTTGACAGTTTCACGTGACCTGTGGCAGTGTATTGTTAGCAAAACTAATGCCGGATATCTTTGTATGCTGGCTTCACATTTCTTTTGTCAGCAATTGAGTGAACTTAAGATAAATATTTCAGTGAAATTATTAACAATAGCACTTATACTCCCAGAGTGTATACACAGTACTCTTTGATGCTAAAGGTAGTTGGGATGAAATTAACTTTTGGGGAATATTTGGTTTTATGGGAAGTTAGAAATTTACAAGTTCCATCAGTGAAAAAGGTTAAATGACTCTTTACTGTATGTTAGACACCAAACTAAACATTACTGGAATAAAAAAAGACAGTATGTGGCCCCAACTGTTGGCATAATACGTTTTAAGTTATTCTTTAAACATGCAAGTGGAGATGGAAGATGTTGAGTGGGCAGTTAGGTCAACAAGCCCACAGATCACGTGAAAGTTCCAGGCTTAGAACAAAAGTTTAAAAGTGCTGACTTACAGATGACATTCAGTCTTGATGAACTCACCAGTAAAGGGAGTCTAGATTACAAATAAGAACCATCCAGACCTGAATTCTCAGATGCTACAACGTTAGGGTACAATATTCTTTCATTGTCCAAGGGTGGGACAGTTATGCCAGTGACATTCTTTGAGGTCTCAAGGCCAGTTGAATTCAATTGGAAAGCATAATGCTATATTATCTATAGTTTATTTTGACATGTTGGCAGAACCATGGTAAAGTATGCCTCAGTTATTTAGTTTTGATCATCACTCAAAGATGGTTAGTTATTTTTGAACTGCAGTGATCAGGAATTTGAAAGACTTATGGAAACTTTGTTCTACAAAATAATTCCTCTATCTGAATTTTCCATCAATCCCACAGGGTGTGCCATGTAACTAATGGAGAATAAAATTTTACCATTACTGAAGTTTTGTTACTGGAATGAGTGGATTCAAGATATGTGGATTCACTAGAAGTATACAAACAATCCCACTCTTTATGAATCAGATAAGATAATCTAATGAGTCCAATAGCCTCCACCCTTTAGGGATGTACCCTGGGTTTAAGATTTCCATCTGACCTGTGTTCAGAGATTTCTGGAGGATTCTGTTTTCTGACCAGTAGTTTTGCTGAATCTTGCTGCTAGAATTATTGTTGCACCTGCCTTGACCAAATTTTCAGAGTACTTTCTCTTAAAAGGACAGAGAATTGAGACTGAACCAAGTTATTCAGTTTAACATTTTGTGTTTGCTTGCTAAGAAATATCTGTGTAGGTGGCAGAATAGAGTTAGATACTATCTTTTGTCAGATAGTGACTTTCATTATTATGTATGACATAGTAGCAAGGAGTGTGTGTCTGTGTATGCTTGTATGTGTGTGTGTTTATATGCATGTGTGCATGTGCATGCATATGTGCCCTCAACCACCTTAGACTATTGGAGACTATACTGATTTCTATCAAAAGAACTTACTAATTATGGTAACAGTATATAATTATTAGTTTGAAATATGACATTACTTGAGCATCTAGTGTGATAGAGTGATTCAAACCTATTATAGCAGTTTATAAGGGGAATGAAACACCCAAAATGTATATAGTATACAGAGATATAGAAATGTAATTAAAACAAAATCTTCTAACCCAGAAATCTCTTCCACATAGATATTAGGGAAGGAAAACACTTGTATTATTGAATAAGCAATGAAACCAGAATGTGATGTGTATCACAGGCAATTGGCAAAGACAGGAAAGAATCTCAGCCTCTTCTGTAGCTAACTAGATATAACCCATTACACACATCTCAAGATAAGCCATAACCAGTCTTCAAGTAAGAAGCGTTCATGGCATCATTTGTCACATATAGTTCTTTCCAACTTTACCTGGTGATTAATTGGGGTGTTAGCTAATTGGCTTTATTGAGGCAAAGCAAACATATTTCTTATGACAGGAAAGAATTTTGCAACTTGGAACAAGATGCCTACAGAAGTTGAACTCCTATCCTTTCACAGAAAGAGGAGATAGGAGTGCTATCTCTGCTGATATTTACATTTCAAAAAGATGGCTCCCAGGTCCTTGAGAAAGATATTCCTGGGTCTTAAAGCTGACAAAAGACCGATTTTGTCTTCAAAAGGATAAAAAGAGGAAAAAAGTATTTAAAAGTATAAGTAAATAAATGCTCAAAGAAAAAGGAGGGGAGAAAAATCTGCTTCCCTCATTTTCAACAGAAAGAATTAAGCCTCTTATTTTTCATTTGTAGTTTACAAATAGAACAAGATAGGACTTTATTTGAAAGGCAGTTAAGTTCTACGTATTTCATAAGAAGGCTGTTTGGTTACATGAGGAATGAGGCTTATTCACGACTACTGGGGGAGGTAGATGCAAGGAACTGAAGATTAGTTAGAATTTAGAAATATGTAAATTAAAGTAAATGATGAATACAGCTGAACATGCTTTCATTCTGGGAGAAGTTGATGTGTCTAGAGTGGATGACTCAGGTTCCTAGTGTTTTTAGCTGTGGCAGTGTTGTAGCCACACGTTCTGGGAAACAAACGCACTCAGAAGGACAATGCAGATAGTGGAGGGCAGTTTATTACACCGGCAGGCCCAGGGCAGAGTCTCCTCTTCACCAAGGACCCCGACCCGTTTTTGTGAAAACCTTTTTTACCCTAAGTGTATGTGCCCAAACCTACCTCCCCAAATTCCCTGAAACTAGTCTGAACAAAGGAAAAGAAATATACAATAAAAGTTAACCTGTGATTCATAAGCCTTAAGCCTAGGTAGTTAACAGTGGACAATTATCAATAGGCCTGTGGTCATACCCCAATAAGCATAATAGAATTTATGATTCTATTCAGTTACACAGATAATTAGGGTATTCTTTTAGGATACGGAGAGTCTAGGTATGAGCCCTGGGGCTCTTCCATCCAGGGGTCTGGTTTTCCAGTTGGTATGTTATTTCCATACATACTGGGCATATAGCTCAAAGTCCACAGTCTGGCCCAAGATGGAGCCTGTTCTGTCTGTTTCCTTATTCAGCAGAGCCAACTGGGTGGAGGAAGAATATCACTTCCAAGGCTAAGGGGAAGTGTTGTGAGGATAAGCTAGAGAAGCCTCAGAGCAAAGCCCCTAAGAGAGAAATCGGGGTCCAGGTTCCCTATGGAAGCATGTGAAAGATATTAGCTGGGAATAAGAAGTAGAGAAGCATAAACAAGAGATTAAGAACTGGGAGATCTCCTGGGGACACGTTAACTCTGGACAGGGGAATCTTGAAGATCACATCCAGGTTACTCATCGCCTAAGAGAAAACATACTCTAATCACCCCTGCCTCCAGACAGGTCATAAATTCTTTCTGTATCTATTGGGATGTAACAACAGGCTTATTGATTGTTAACTGTTTGAACACCTAACACATGAATGATGGGGTTATTGTGATTGTATTTACCCTTCCTTAATTTTATGTAAGTCTAAGGAAATTAGGGTGGTGGGTTCGGACACATACATATGGGGTATAAAAGATTTTCACAAATGCTGGTCGGGGTCCTTGGCTAAGAAGAGACTCTGCCTTGGGCCTGCCAGTGTAATAAGCTGCACTCCACTATCTGCATTGTCCTTCTGAGTGAGTTTGTTTCCCAGAATGTGTGGCTACAACACTTTCACTTTCATCAGGAGGCTCTTTAGCTCCTCTTCACTTTCTGCCATAAGGGTGGTCCCATCTGCATATCTGAGGTTATTGATATTTCTTCCGGAAATCTTGATTCCAGCTTGTGCTTCTTCCAGACCAGTTTTCTCATGATGTTCTCTGCATATAAGTTAAATAAGCAGGGTGACAAGATACAGCCTTGACATACTCCTTTTCCTATTTGGAACCAGTCTGTTGTTCCATGTCCAGTTCTAACTGTTGCTTCCTGATGTGCATATACGTTTCTCAAGAGGCAGGTAAGGTGGTTTGTTTCAGAATTTTCAGAATTCTTTCCATCTCTTTCAGAATTTTCCACAGTTTATTGTGATCCACACAGTCAAAGACTTTGGCATAGTCAAGAAAGCAGAAACAGATGTTTTTTTGGAACTCTCTTGCTTTTTTGATGATTCAGCAGATGTTGGCAATTTGATCTCTAGTTCCTCTGCCTTTTCTAAAACCAGTTTGAACATCTGGAAGTTTACGGTTCAGGTATTGCTGAAGCCTGGCTTGGAGAATTTTGAGCATTACTTTACTAGCGTGTGAAAGTGAAAGTAAAGTCGCTCAGTCGTGTCCGACTCTTTGTGACCCCATGGACTGTAGCCTATCAGGCTCCTCTGTCCATAGGATTTTCCAGGCAAGAGTGGTGGAGTGGATTGCCATTTCCTTCTCCAGGGGAACTTCCCAACCCAGGAATTGAACCCTGGTCTCCCACATTGCAGGCAGATGCTTTACTGTCTGAGCCACCTAAGTGCAACTGTGTGGTAGTTGGAGCATTCTTTGGCATTGCCTTTCTTTGGGATTGTAATGAAAACTGACATTTTCCAGTCCTGTGGCCACTGCTGAGTTTTCCAAATTTGCTGGCATATTGAGTATAGCACTTTCACAGCATCATCTTTCAGGATTTGAAATAGCTCAACTGGAATTCCATCACCTCCACTAGCTTTGTTCGTAGTGATGCTTTCTAAGGCACACTTGACTTCACATTCCAGGATGTCTGGCTCTAGGTGGGTGATCACACCATCATGATTATCTGGGTCATGAAGATATTTTTTGTACAGTTCTTCTGTGTATTCTTGTCACCTCTTCTTAATATCTTCTGTTTATGTTAAGTCCATACCTTTTCTGTCCTTTATCGAGCCCATCTTTGCATAAAATGTTCCCTTGGTATCTCTAATTTTCTTGAAGAGATCTCTAGTCTTTCCCATTCTGTTGTTTTCCTCTATTTCATTGCATTGATCGCTGAAGAAGGCTTTCTTATCTCTCCTTGCTATTCTTTGGAAGTCTGCATTTCTATGGGGCCAAGAAAATAAAAGTTTAGCTTGGAAAAATATTATAGAGGGCTTATGAGAGAAGAAGGTTGTTGCCCTACCTCATTCTGGATATATCTTTTTGGGGGAATTATATAGAGTAAACAAATAGTAAGTTACAGATAATGAAGATCCTGAAAGAAAGTAGAATGTATTAAATGAATAGGAAAAAGGAAATTTTAGAGCATGGGGAAAACTTGTATTGATATAATTGATCTACAAATTTGTTTAAGCAGCATAACAGTCACAATAACAATTAAAAAGAATATGATCATCTGTGTAATTCTTCAATTAAAGCAAAAGAAACCTAGAAAAGGAGGCAATACTTTAATACAAAGTTTAAAAAAATATATAAATACAGTCATTTAGAAAAGACTTAAACAATGTCCTCAACAATGTTTAAACAGCTAAAGCAGTGAAAATGAGTTTGGTAAATAATTTTGATAGGTTGGTATGAAGTGTGCATAAATTGAAAAGATTGGAAAGACAGATTTTGATTTGTTCATAGAGGGCTATGATTATCTGGTTAATCAAGGTGTTTGAACTTTATCTAATTGGTGACAGGAAGCTATGAAAAGTTTTTGAGTAGAGTGACTTACATGACATCATCAGTGGGAAGATGGATGAAGCATTGTGTTCCAGATAGATTAGAAAGCAAGGGCTTTTTAAAGGACTGTGCTATCATCTAGGTGTGAGATGATAAAAAGGTATGTTCAAGAATGGAAAGAAAAGGAAAACTATAGGAGACACTGAGGAAAAAAATCTACAGAACTTTGCTATCCATTCAATATGGAGAGAGAAGTATTTGTGAAATAATGAATTGCAACTTTGAAAAAGGAGGGTAAGTTAATAATTATTCCAATCAGAAGGATAAGGAGCAGAGGAGAAAGAACTAATAGTAGTTTTGGACTTAGCTTTGGGGTGTCGCTGGAGAAGTTCAGTTAAGAAATTGGGGATACCTATGGATACTCTGTATCCATCAAGGCTGGAGATAGAGATACAGGGGTATATACATACATACATATAGAGGTAGTTATCCATATAGAGGTTATAGTAGGAGCCATTCTATTACACATAGATATTATGCTAAATTAGAAAATTTTAAGACTCTCAAGTCTAAAAATGACAACTTAAATTTGATGTCTAGTACATACATTTTTCCCCACAGGTCTCTAAACAATTATAGTTGTTATTATGAATAACCACCTAGCAGGAATATGAACAGCGTTATTGAGAATAGGAGCATACATTGTTTTTTGGGGGAAAGTGCAGAATATTTTCTGTAGAAGTACAGAATATCAGTATTTTCCTAAGAAAACACTGACTCCTCAGTGTGTTTGTAAAGTCTTCTCTCTATTGGGATTGAAACAGAAATATCTGTGAGTGTTGTCACAGAAGCTGATATTTTATACTGTTACCATGAAACATTATGCCAAAAATACTTCTGTCCAATTGTAAATCTGTTTTTTTTTTTTTGCTCCTGTTCCAAACTGATAGAGATTCTTTCAGACAAAGGAAGCTGAATATCTCCGTTCTAATCACTCTATTGTGTCGGAGAGCATACAGATAAGGATCGAATTGTACAGAGCTCAGCAGAATACAAACAAAGTGACAAAGATAACAGCTACCATTTTTTAAGAGGATAGGAAGGGAAGATTTACTATGTATTGATATAGTTGTAAATGCCAAGATTTATCAAACTAAATTATCTGAGTGCTCACTCAAAGTAGAGCTCACATAGAACTCTTTAAGATCTTTTCTTAGGTGAAATGATGTTTTAGGTAATCACCCATCTTGCGTTTTACCATTCCTGGTCCCAGGGCCTTTGCCTGGAATGCAGTTTTTAAAATCTGAGTCCTTAACATAAAATAGCAGGAGTAATTGATAAGCTCTCTCCAAACAATTACCAGGAAGGTGGCTGGCTGCATGTGAGATAAATGGAAAATAGCCCTGTTTGGATATGACTTCACTAGGGCTTATTGTTAAACTACACCTTAACTCAAGATTATTGGATGGCATTAGAAGCTAAACATTGTCATTAGAACTCTTGGTATCTCTAATACTTTAAATAAAATAATCTTTTTTATCACTATACAATAAAAGGTAAATGTTTACTATATTATTGGGGCTTCCATGGTGGCTCAGTGGTAAAGAATCGGGCTGCTAATGCAGGAGATGCAGGTTTGATCCCTGGGTGGGGATGATTCCCTGGAGAAGGAAATGGCTATCCACTCAGGTATTCTTGGAAAGAGATGGGATTTTGGAAAATCTCATGCACAGAGGAGCCTGCTGGGCTATAGTCCTTGGTGAAGTCGCTCAGTCGTGTCCGACTCTTTGCGACCCCACGGACTGTAGCCTACCAGGCTCCTCCGTCCATGGGATTCTCCAGGCAAGAGTACTGGAGTGGGGTGCCATTTCCTTCTCCAGGGGATCTTCCTGACCCAGGGATCGAACTCAGGTCTCCCGCATTGGAGGCAGACGCTTTAACCTCTATAGTCCTTGGGTCACAAAAAAGTTGGACATGACTTAGCGACTAAACAACTACATTATTATCATTTTATTCTTAAAAAAGTAAAAACAAAAATCTTTGTTCTCTAAAAATCAGAATTGGAAATCAGTTTAGGTCTTATAGCATATGGATACTTGGATTTGGGAAATATGGTTCGATGGTTACATTAGAGTAGATAAAATCAGAGAAGTTAGGGTCCCTATAGAAATATCTTTTAAATAGGCTATTTCTGTTAGGGTGTGCTCCATGCATTATATGCACCTTCAAGTTCAATTAATTGGTCAGTACTATTCTTTGACTCTTTATCTTCATTTTTCTTTTCTTTTACATGAATTCAGTATTAGGATGAATTATGCTTATCTCAAAAAAAAAAAAAAAAAAATTGGGCATTTTCTACTGAAGGAGATTTAATCCTAACACGTATCTGTGAGGTAGATGTTAGGATTTACCTCATTTTACTGATGAAGAAACAGAAGCTAAGTTAATGCAGTTTTCTCAGAGTCTCCTAGCTGGGAAATGGTAGAGACAGGTTCAAGGCCGTTGAATGACCAATTTGCATCCTGTTGTTTACTAACAATTATGATTTTTTTTTTTTTCTGAAGTCTTCCTGTATCTTATTTCAAATAAAGGATTAGCTATTAACCCTTCTTCCTATGGAGCTTCTCTGGTGGCTCAGACCAGGGAAAGAATCTGCCTGCAATGGAGGAGACTGGAGTTCGATCCGTGGGTCAGGAAGATTTTCTGGAGAAGGGAATAGCTATCCACTCCAGTTTTCTTGCCTGGAGAATTCCATGCACAGAGGAGTCTGTCAGACTATACTCCATGGGGATGCAAAGATTCACACACAACTGAGGGACTAACAATTTTCTTCTTACACATTAAACACGGCAGGTCTTTGCTTTGTACTTAATCTTTGTTGTCATCTGATCTTGCTTCTGTCCAGCTCCATTTCCACTAAGCTTTGAGGTTTTCAATTTATCTATTTGGTTTCAATTTCCAATTGCTCAGAACTGTTAGAGGAAATTGGCATATAAACAAACCTGACATCAAGTATACTTATAACTTTATAATAATGATATGAAAGGACTTCTCATTATTTCTTTGTTTATTTTGCATTGTTTTTCACCTGGGTAATGTGGTGGTAAAGAATTGCTCTTTACCAGTGCCAGAAACACAGTGGAGCCATGATGTGTGAATACTGTGCCAAAACAATTAACTAAGAGTTAAAATGTCAATCATGTCTTTTTTGTTGTTGTTGTTCCCCAACTCAGGTCCCCAAATTAGTTGGAGTGACTTTTTCAATTAATCTGTTTGTTGATTTTTCTTTATATAAGCTGTTCGATAGTCAAATATTGTTTTCCTTTTAACATTACTTCTTAATTAAAATATGATTCTTTCTTTTTTGAAGCCAATGCCTAGCTTGTCAGAAACTACATTCTTTCATTTTTCTAGATACATAATTACCATGAGAAACAATGTTATTGGATGGAAATTACATTTAATCCCTTTGAGTCCTAACAAACACATCAATATTTCACATCTAAGGAAAAGTTCAGGCTCAGAAGACAGCTACAAAGATTTTATCTCACCTTTTTAGGCAAATGCCCTACACATTACAATTATTTTATAAGTAGGATTTTGGAAACTCATGAAATTGGCTTGTTTTTCTATTCTCAGGATAAATGCTATTAATGCTAAATATGTACTTTTAAAAAATAATTTTATTTATTTGTTTTTGGCTGTGCTGGGTCTTCATTGCTGCACAAGCTTTTCTCTAGTTGCAGAGAGCAGGGGCTACTCTTATTGTTGCACAAAGGCTTCTCATTGCAGTGGCTTCTCTTGGGGAGCAGGGGCTGTAGTGTGCATAGGCTTCAGTAGTTGTGGCATGTGGGCTCAGTAGTTGCGGCTTCTGGGTTCTAGAGGACAGACTCAATAGTTGTTGCACACAGGCTTAGTTACTCTGTGGTGTGTTTGGGTCTTCCCATATTAGGGACTGAACCTGTGTGTCCTGTATTGGCAGGTAGATTCCTTAACACTGAGCCACCAAGGAAGCCCTAAACATACATAATCTTGGTTTTGTGTTGGATCCCCCAAAGATCAAATTGTAAAGAGGTGCTAAGCATTGGTGCAAATCTAATGTATGACAACTTTAACTCAACCAACAATTCCATAAAATATTCCATCAAAGGCCTTTTAAATTAAATGCTGTGTGTGTGAAAATTTTTTTGACAAAACAGAGTGATTAACCCAGACTCTCCTGCTTTCTTTGATCTGATTTGCACATCAGCAGTTAAAGGCAAAAGGCACCAGAGAGCCAGCTAACTTGATGAGATGAAATACTAACCCTCATTATGATCCTGTACCTGAGACCATAGTTTTGCAAATCACCCCAACATTTGGCTAAACCAGAGTTATATTGAGGGAATATTAGAATTTGAAGATTTTTAACTAGTCAGTTTAAAATCATGATTCTCATGAATCATGAAAATTCATGAGAAACGCTGGGCTGGAAGAAGCACAAGCCGGAATCAAGATTGCTGGGATAAATATCAATAACCTCAGATATGCAGATGATACCACCCTTATGGCAGAAAGTGAAGAGGAATTAAAAAGCCTCTTGATGAAAGTGAAAGTGGAGAGTGAAAAAGTTGGCTTAAATCTCAACATTCAGAAAGCGAAGATCATGGCATCTGGTCCCATCACTTCATGGGAAATGGAGAAACAGTAGAAACAGTGTCAGACTTTATTTTTTTGGGCTTGAAAATCAGTGCAGGTGGTGACTGCAGCCATGAAATTAAAAGATGCTTACTCCTTGGAAGAAAAGTTATGACCAACCTAGATAGCATATTCAAAAGCAAGGACATTACTTTGTCCACAAAGGTCCGTCTAGTCAAGGCTATGGTTTTTCCTGTGCTCATGTATGGATGTGAGAGTTGGACTGTGAAGAAAGCTGAGCGCTGAAGAATGGATGCTTTTGAACTATGGTTGGAGAAGACTCTTGAGAGTCCCTTGGACTGCAAGGAGATCCAACCAGTCCATTCTGAAGGAGATCAGCCCTGGGATTTCTTTGGAGGGAATGATGCTAAAGCTGAAACTCCAGTACTTTGGCCACCTCACGTGAAGCGTTGACTCATTGGAAAAGACTCTGATGCTGGGAGGGATTGGGGACAGGAGGAGAAGGGGACGACAGAGGATGAGATGGCTGGATGGTATCACTGACTTGATGGACNTCCAACCAGTCCATTCTGAAGGAGATCAGCCCTGGGATTTCTTTGGAGGGAATGATGCTAAAGCTGAAACTCCAGTACTTTGGCCACCTCACGTGAAGCGTTGACTCATTGGAAAAGACTCTGATGCTGGGAGGGATTGGGGACAGGAGGAGAAGGGGACGACAGAGGATGAGATGGCTGGATGGCATCACTGACTCGATGAGTCCGAGTGAACTCCGGGAGATGGTGATGGACAGGGAGACCTGGCGTGCTGCGATTCATGGGGTCACAAAGAGTTGGACACGACTGAGTGACTGAAGTGAACTGAACTGAACTGGTCAGTTTAGAAGAGTAATAAGTATATGAGACTAAATTATAACTTGTAAAATGACAGCAGAGATTGGTTTATTATAAACTAATAATTAGTATGATAAATATGCTTTTCAACTAAGGTAGTTTGATTTAAATCAGAAATAACAGAGCTTCTTCGGTGGCTCAGTGGTAAAGAGTCCCCTTGCCAATGCAAAAGACATGGGTTTGATCCCTGATCCAGGAAAATTCCACTTTCTGCAGAGCTACTAAGCCTGTGTGCCACAACTACCTAGCCTGGGCTCTAGAGCCTGGGAACTGCAACTACTGAGCCCACATGCCGCAACTACTGAAGCTCTAGAGCCCATGCTCTGCAGCAGGAGAAGCCATCACAATGAGAAGCCCAAGCACCGCAACTACAGAGTAGCCCTCACTCACTGCAACTAGAGAAAAACCTGCACATCAATGAGGACCTAGTGCAGACATAAATACATAAAATTATATGTAAAAATGAAATAGCACAGCATGGATCTGCTCTTATGAAGTATAGAATTATATTGTGATTATGAATAAAATATGGAAATGTATACCATGATTATACAGTTCTTTTCAGAAACCATTTGAATAGTTACTTTCTGAATAGGAGATTTTGTTCAATAATTGCTTTTGATTCATGATGTTGTACAATATGCAATCTACAATTAATTCAAAATATAAGGATTAATTGAAATAATTAAAAATGAATGAACAAGTTAAGAGGAATAGCAAAATGCTTTCAAAACATGATAAATACACATAATTCATCTGATACTAGTTTCTGTGGGCAGGTAGAGGAGTAAAAGCAGTAAACATTTGGTTAAGAAAGGGAGATTGACTATTAATTTTCTATTTCAATTGCTGTAGAACTCTATATAGCCCAGAAAGACTACACAGACTCCCTGCTATATGAAGAGGAAAATACAATTAATCCTCCAATAGTGGATGGTTGTTTACAACCAGTCACCATCATTGAACATTCTCCTTTATCTTGTTACTCTCTCATATGACTCCTGCCTTTTGAAAATGCACATCCTTAGATGCCCTTGTGACTAGCATGTAGGTAGTTGACAGTTGTTTTACAGTCAGATTAGCAACATTGCAAGGTAGCCTTGTAGGGGGAGATAGTGTTCTTTTTTTTTTTTTTTTAAGTTAATTTTTATTGGAGCACAGTTGCTTTACAATGGTGTGTGTTTCTGCTGTACAGCAAATTGAATCAGCCATTATGTATATATGTATCTCCTCTTTTTTGGATTTCCTTCCCATTTAGGTCATCACAGAACACTGAATAGAGTTCTTTGAGCTATACAGCAGGTTCTCATTAGTTATCTATTTTGTACGTAGTAGGGTGTAGAGTGTTAATCACTCAGTTGTGTCCAACTCTTTGTGACTCCATGAACTGTAGTCTGCCAGGCTCCTCTGTCAATGAAATTCTCCAGGCAAGGATACTGGAGTGGGTCGCTATTCCCTTCTCCAGGGGCTCTTCCTAACCCCAGGATCAAACCCAGGTCACCTGCATTGCAGGCAGATTCTTTACCGTCTGAGCCACAGGAAAGCCACTGAGGCCAACCGTCAACCCCAATCTCCCAGTTCATCCCACCCCTTCTTCCCCTTGATGTCTATACACTTGTTCTCTACATCTGAATCTCTGTTTCTTTTTTGCAAATAAGATCATCTATACCATTTTCTAGATTCTACATATATGTGTTAATATATGAATTGGCTTTTCTCTTTCTGACTTATATGGAATATTATTCAACTGTAAAAAAACAAAATTGGGTCATTTATAGAGACATGGATTGACCTAGGGTGATAGTGTTCTGACAAGCACAATGGTGAAGGTACACAGTTCCCTCGGTGGCAGTAGCAAATGTTTTGGAGTTTAGATGTGAGAATTTCTGACTGAGGCAGGGATGTTTTAGGTCAGATGTTGTACATTTGTATGGCCATGATGTGTCACACGTGTGGGGATAATTTCAGAGATATGCTCAACCAGCTCCGAGATTCTATGAGCTACCTAATGTCTTCTAATAAATAGTTTTTTTTTTTTTAGTATGGAAGCTAGCCATATTGGATTTTCTTTACAACTGGACTAGAATAGATATTCTTCCTTCAGCCCTTCCCACTGCCAATGGAGCTTCCTGTGTAAGTTAGCATGAATACTTTGGCCACCTGATGTGAAGAGCTGACTCACTGGAAAAGACCCTAGGGTGGGAAAGATTGAAGGCAGAAGGAGAAGAGGGTGATAGAGGATGAGATGGTTAAATAGCATGACTGACTAATCGACATGAATTTGAACAAACTCTAGGAGGTAGTGGCTCAGACGGTAAAAGCCTCTGTCTACAATGCGGGAGACCCGGGTTCGAGCCCTGGGTTGGGAAGATTCCCTGGAGAAGGAAATGGCAATCCACTCCAGTACTACTGCCTGGAAAATCCCACGGACAGAGGAGCCCCGCAGGCTGCAGTCTATGGGGTCACAAAGAGTCGGACACGACTGAGCGACTTCCCTTCCCTAGGAGGTAGTGGAGGACAGAGGAGCCTGGTGTGCTGCAGTCCTTGGGGTTGCAAAGAGTTGGACATGACTTAGTGACTGAACAACAGCAACTGGTCTGTTTAAGCATGAGTATTTAATTCTTTGCTCCCTAGATAGAAAGTGAATTGTAAAATTCCTTTGGTGGAATGCTAATTGAAATTAAGAGATTGTCCTGGCTCTCTTTTTAGGGCTACTATCAACCAGTGATTTTTTTCAGGGGCCTTGTTGAGGGTACCAAGGCAGTCTTCTCTGATAAGACTTTCAATGAGGTAACATTTTACAGCTCTTTTTTTTGTTTGTTTACTTTTTCAAACTTTATAGGAAATGTGAAATATTTATGTTACTCAGAACAAACATTCATGGCTATTTCTTGTGATACTATTATGTTTCCAACAGAAGAAAATGTTTTTCTCTGGGACTTTGGGGTACCATATTAGGAAATAGGGAAGGGTCAGTATAATATAGGGACCTGAGAGAGGTGTCTTCTTTCTCAATGGACACTATGCTTTTAATATTTTCTTCTCAGCTCTCTGAGAATTTTCATCATCTCAAACAAAGAAAAATGAAACACACGAGGAAAACAAAGTATTTTTTGTTGTTGTTGTTAAGATTGTGATCTAATAATCATTTAAGCACCCGCAGAATTCCAACACTGTGCAAGATATTCCACTCAAGACATTCTCTTTTAGAAATGTAAACAGTTATTAAGAATGAAAACATCCAAGAAAAGTGTGAAAATTTCCCAGTAGAAAAATATGAGCTGATATTTACTTTGCACTTGTGCTGTATTAGACTCTGAGATAAACATTTTATATGTCATCTCATTTAATCCTCACAATTTCCCTATGGGATAGATAATATCTTCATATTACAGAGAAAGAAACTGAAGCTTAGTGATATGAAAACAATTGTGTGAGCTCATGTGACCTCCATGTCTACTTATCACTAACTGTACTATGTCAGTGTCTTGCTTAGAAGCAGCTCTAGATTTTTTCAACTATTGACTGAAACACTGAAATGCTTCCAGGGATAATATTGTAGAGTCTGTCAGAATGTGGACTTAAGGACTCCTCAGTGGAAACCATCTTCCTTTCCTTTTGGATTTCTTAAGAATTGTCCATATATGTCCCATGTCAGAATCATGTAAAATCCTTATTTAAAATATAAATTTCTTGTTATATGTAGTTATATCTCAATGAAACTAGGAAAAAGTTAAGAAAAAACATATGTTTCAGAAAAAAAATTTACAGATTCTTGAGTCTCATCATAGGCTTTCCAGTTAGAATTCATAGAAACAAGTGGAAATTTACATCTATGACAAACATCTCATGTGATTCCCAGGCCCACTAACTCTGGGAAACACTGATTTTAGTCTTGCACTCTGAGAAGAGGCAGGGCACTAAACATTATTTGTAAGAAAAGAAAATCAGTGTGGTCTTTGATTAATGGCTCTGAGAAAGAGAATAAGAAACGTATCTAAAAATACTACCTTAGAATTGGAAAGGTTGATGGGTGAGAACAGTAAGTTATTAAAAACCAAGAATAATTTAAGAACTAATTTTACAGATAATTGATAATGAAATGATCTGATAATAGTGCAAGGAGAGTACATAAGGATGAGTTTTGAATAAGCTGTAATTAAGAGGATTAAGGAGACCAGCTGAAAAAGAATTAAAGAATTTAAGATAAATTATAACAGAGCAGGGGCAAGAAACTTACTTCCCAGAGATAAGGCAGGCTTAGGAAAGAGACATTAGGTATGAGATTTATATGGAAATCTGTAATGGAGTTTAAAAGTATGACACTTTGGCCTTACAGAGAAAATTTCATAGATGAAATCTTTCTTGGAAAGTTTGTGTGTTACCTGGATCAAAAGATTCTGCTTTGCTTGTATGATAACAGTGAGCGTGTATTTTCATGCTGGACACTATTTTCCAGTGTTTAGCTAAAAACATTGCTAGCACTTCTAGTGAATACATCAGAATTGTAATTTCCCATGCATAAATCATGATTTATATGTAATATGCAGCTGAAAAAATAGAATTTACATCATTTTAATAGAGCAATAGTATTTACATTGAGTGAAACATTTAATATATCAAATAACTTAATTAAAATATATAAGATGATAATCACATACAAAGTACTATATATTGCTTTCCAGAAGTTTAAAGCAATTTTCTCTGATGTAAATAATAATCTCTGGAAATCAATATTTATGAATAATAATGAGTATATTTCTTGATTTTACACTTCAGTCCATTGACTAATCTATTTTCATACCAATACCTATTGGATGAAATCATACCAATACCTAATTTTAGAGTAAGCTATGCATTCTGATGGGCTTCCCTGGTAGCTTAGCTGGTAAAGAATCCACCTGCAATGCGAGAGACCTGGGTTTGATCCCTGGATTGGGAAGATCCCTTGGAAGAGGGCATGGAAAATCACTCTAGTATTATTCTGTCATTAATATATCTATATGAAGCTGGAGACCATTTTGAGCAAATCCCAACCCACAACTCACACAAAGTGGGGACTGATTGTAATTGATTTAAACATTAAAATAAACATTAATTTAGGAGAATTGATAGGTTGTGCTCTGAATCATTCCATTTTATGTCAATGCCCACCCAGCCCAGGGCTACTGAAAACAAACAGCCTGTTGTTGAGCAAGTTGGGGTTACTGTTTTTTGAGATGAAGGAGAACACACATCATGGGGAACCATAGGGTGTTTCAGAGTATTAAAAAGGACCTATTATAGGGTTTGTGTCCTAAGTCACTTCAGTCATGTCTGACTGTGACCCTGTGGACTGCAACCCATCAGGTTCCTCTGTCCACGGGATTCTCCAGGCAGGACTACTGGAGTGGGTTGCCATGCTCTTCTCCAGGGAATCTTCCTGACCCAGGGATCGAACCCATGTCTCTTACGTCTTCTGCCTTGAAAGGTGGGTTCTTTACCAGTAGTACCACTTGGAAAGCCAAGATAGGGTTTAATGAAGTGAAGTCACTCAGTCATGTCCGACTGTTTGCAACCCCATGGACTGTAGCTTACCATGCTCCTCCATCTATGGACTTTTCCAGGCAAGAGTACTGGAGTGGGTTGCCATTTCCTTCTCCAGAGGATCTTCCTGATCCAGGGATTGAACCCATGTCTTGTGCATTGTAAGCAGACCCTTTATCATCTGAGCCACCAGGGAAGATAGTGTTTAGGTTTTGTTAAATGCTTTTGGAGAGGATTCAAGAAAGTCAGTTGGGCTTTGTTCTGGACTGGATCCTGTAAGAAAGCAGAGGTGACTCTGCAGTTAGTGGGGGGAGGTGGGGAGGTAATAATATCATCTAGAAGGCAGAAAGAATGTCATGAAGCTAGAGGTATAATTGGTAAAGAAGAAGTAGGCACTCATTTTAACCAGGATATAGGGTGTGGAATAGTTTTGTTATTTGAATAATATTCACATTTTTGTCTGTGTTCAGACCTGATTAGGTAGTACTCTTATTTTTTTATTCATTCTGGTGATAAAGTAGCCTTGTTTGATGGTATTACTCAATGAAACCAGGCATCTTTGACAAGAGTACATGTGAGGGCCAGGTCAGCTCCCAGGTGTCACAGGACTGCTTTTCTCTTTCTGACCAGGAAGATGGTATGAGTTTCCATTTGTTCAGATCTTATTTTATTTCTTTTAATAACATTTTATAATTTTCCTTATATTGTTCTTCCTTGACATGTTTGTTATTAAATATTTTGTTTTGATTTTATTATCAGAAAGAGATTTTCCCTGTGTTTTCATTTGTTGGTATTTAATATTGCTAAAATAGAGAAAGCTATTTGTTTTACATGTTTATATTGTATCTTTTTACCTTAGCAAAGTATTTAATTAATTTTGTTTGAACATTTTATATCTTGGATTATCTGCTATCCAAACAGGATAATATCTCTTCTGGTGCTTATGCTAGCTATTTAATTTTATTGGATATTTGTTTTTGTTAAAGCTTTCAAGGCAGCATTTACTATTGTGATGGCATTCATCCCTGTCTAACTGGAAAGATTTTAGTGTTTATTTGTTTATTATAATGGGTCCTATAGGGAAGTGGTAAGATAGTCTTTATTGTAGTTAAAAATTTTGTTTCTGTTAAAATTTTATTTAGGTTTTATTGGAAATGATTGCTGAATTTTGTCAAGTATCATTTAGTCATTTGGGGCTTTGCAAGTGGTGCTAGTGGTAAAGAACATGCCTGCCAAAGCAGGAGACATGAAAGATGTAGATTTGATCCCGGGTGGAGAAGATCCTCTGGAGAAGGACATGGCAACCCACTTTAGGTCTCATGTCTGGAGAATCCCAAGGACAGAGGAGCCTACTGGGCTGCAGACCATAGAACTGTAAAGAGCCAGACATGACTGAAGTGACTTAGCACAATTTAACCATTTAGTGATGTCATATATTTTTCTTTTATTATTATGTAGTGCATCGTATTATATATCTTACTTTTATACTGATGAGAAAGATAATGTGTTTAAAAAAGTAGCAAAGATCTTACTTGAATGATCAACAAACATGAGAAAAAAAGGTTCAAATGTGGTAAGAAATATGCATATACATACACACACACACAACCAAACACAGAAAAAAAAACATTATGTTATATTCATACGCCTGTCCAAAAAATTACTATATTTTTCATCACTGGTGAGTGACGTGAAGAAGAATTAATTCTTTTGCCCACTAGGAATATGAGTGTTAATGCTGCTGCTTTAGAGATAATTTGTCAGTATTATTAAAATAAACATACACATACCTTTGTTTACCAATTTTATTCACAGGAATATATTATATAGATAAATAAAAGCATCACTGCTTAATGAAGTATGTGAAAATATCTTGAATAATAGAAAAGGAAAGAAATATAGTGGAAACAAAGATAATGCCTATCAAGAGGGGAATGGTTTTATAAACTAGGAGGATCTGCACCATCGAACATTATCCTGCCATTAAAAATATTATTTAGCTTCCTCCTAGTTAACTGCAGAGAGTTTCATGATGCATTTTGGAGTGAGAAAAATAAGGTCAGAAAGGTTATGGATATGATCTCAATTATTATGAAAACAAGAGCAAAATTTGTGTCTGGCTATATGCACCTATTATATGTTACATTTCATATATCTTACATACTGTATGAAAAGCTATTTCAAATCTTTCTTTACTATAAAATATTGTTTTCTTCTTGTATATTCAAGTAAATGATTTCTCTCCATGTGGATAAAAAATCCAGTTATTTTAATCTGAAAATATACAATAATTTTTAATGTGCCTGGTGTCTACATTCTTCTGTATGAGTTAGTGAGTAAAAGTCGCTCAGTTCAGTTCAGTTCAGTTCAGTCGCTCAGTCGTGTCCGACACTTCCTGACCTGCATACAGATTTCTCAAGAGGCAGGTCAGGTGGTCTGGTATTCCCATCTTTTTCAGAATTTTCCACAGTTTATTGTGATCCACACAGTCAAAGGCTTTGGCATAGTCGTGTCTAACTCTTTGCGAACCCATGGATTATAGTCCATGGAATTCTCCAGGCCAGAATACTGGAGTGGGTAGCCTTTCCCTTCTCCAAGGGATCTTTCCAACCCAGGAATCAAGCCAGGGTCTCCTGCATTGCAGGTGAATTCTTTACCAGATGAGCCACAAGGGAAGCCCATTATTCTGAATAAATGATCTTAAAAAGTAAACACAGGAATTTCCCTGTTGGTCCAGTGGTTAAGACTTTACACTGCCAATGCCAGGGCATGGGTTCAATCCCTGGTTGGGGAACTAAGATCCCACACACTGCACAGCACAGTTCTCCTCCAAAACAAACAAACAAAAAACCAATAAATACAAAACCTAAAGAGTCCTGGCCTTTAGAATATTAATTATGTAGCAAAAATTCCAAAACCATTCATATTACTATTTCATGTCTTCATGTCCCAAGATTCAAAACATGAGCAATTTTAGTACTTTGAGATAGAATTTAAATTATGTGACTCAACATTAAAAACAAATTTAACTTTGAGTAAAGCTTTCTGTAAAAATGCAAACTGTATCTCAAAACACTAACATGTATCCAAAATTGAAGATCAAGTAAAATAAGAAGTGATAGTGTAAAACATGCCTTTTAAAATGATTTATTATAGTAAAAGACTAGGGGACAATGAAAAAGTGAGCAGAGGGAGGAACTCTCCTCCAATCCCATTTCTATCACAGCTGGAAGTGCATAGTTTCCTTGTTCTTATAAAGGAATTACTACCACATGGTGAGCTTCTGCAAGAAAAGTTAAATATGAATTGGCTTCGCTTCTTAACTGTTAATAATCCAATCATATGGAAAAAGGGGTTTAGTAATGTACAGTGTAATTAAAAAAGTCAGCTCTAAGAGTTTGAGATTTTCTTGGAGAGTTACTCAGAGGCTGTCATCTTTATGTGATGACAGTCCTTCTGAACAAGTGTTTATATTGATAGTGAAAGTCTGTTTAAAGTGAAATATTTATATCTATAAGCTCATTAGCTATTTAAATCAATATGATCTAAAACGAACTGATTTTTTAAAAAATAAATAGCATAATTTGATACAGTGGATATTAGGCTTTATTTCTCCCTCTGTGTCTCCTTCCCTCCCTCCTTCCTTTCTTCTCACATTTTCCCCTTTCTTCCTTCCTTCCCCCTTCCTTCCTTCCTCCTTTTCCTCCCTTCCTTCTTTCTTTTCTTCCTCTTTTTTCTTTTCTTCTCCTTGTACCATTAAATGTTCTATAGACATAGACTAAGAAAAGAGGACATTTGTTTCCCTCCTAGGTTCTTAAAGGAAAATAGCTTTCAAAACTTAATTTTTATTATGTTTTTGCAAACTTGCTAAACCTAGAGAAAAGCAGTGCTGTTAGGGGAGGGGAAGTAAGTTTACATAATACTTATAAATATTTCCTTGATAGCTATAAATATTTGCTAAGTCTACATCAACTAGTATTCTACTATCACTAAGTTCAGTTTAAAACTGTTTCTGTCAGTTAGTTCCTAAAGATATCAATGGGATGTGCAGTCAGGGGGTAAAAAGGGAGTTTAGGTACTTTTCAGAAAGGCCCAAGAAGGAAAAGAGAAAGTACATAGAGAAAATAATCTTTTTCTTTTCTGATGTAGCCATTAATTTCTTTAACAAATATTTGTTGAATGCCAGGGACTCTTCCAGGTGCTATAGATTCAGCTGCAGTTGAAGAGAAAATGCCCCTAGAGCTTACTTCCTAGTTGAGATCTCCACAGGAAAGAATGAAAACAACCCTTAGAAATAATATTGAATGTGCTTGAAGAAAGGATATTACCCCAGGGGAAATAAAAACTTCCCAATAAAATAATGCACCACTGAAGTTTCATGGTCACCAATGCTTTAAATATCAAATATCAGAAAGGGAAGTATAGTATATATAATTGAAGAAAATTGTATCTAGTGATCCATTGTTTAATATACTCTCTAACAGATTATTGAAAGACACCCTTTTTTTTAGTAAGCATAAGGGATCTCTGGCAATGTGGATTATTTAAATATACAAAAGTGATGCTTATATTCTTGTTTTTCTCTGTTTGTAAACAAATGAACATAACATTACCAATAGAAATAGACTCATACACATGTTTTTACTTTAAATAATGCATTAGAATAGAAAGCACTTATGAAGAAACAACCAGAACAAACTGAAATTATTTATAAAAGAGTAGGGAATAAATACATTTTATCAAGAGATTGGATTAGAGCATTGCACCAAGGAAGACAGTTGGGTCAAGAATTATGAGAGAATTAAAAATCAAGTGACGTTGGCAGAGCATTAGTTTTATATTAACATATTGAGTTTTTGAAGTATTAAAATTCTCTAGAATGCCTACGTGGGAGAAAGAAGAAATTTAATGTTTGCTTATTGGTAAATTTGAATTTACTTGGATCTATCATGTTAAGATAGAGAGATACATTTCTGAAACAGTCATACTCTCATTCTCTCTTTAGAACTCCACAAACATGTTTCATTCATTTTGCTAGGTACTTATTTATAGCATTTTTTCCAGCTGAAAACTGCCTGCCATGAGTCTATCTGTCACAATCTTCTAATGCAGTAATACATGAGTATTTAAACTAGAGTATAGTAAGAATGGGATTCTCCAGGCAAGAGTACTGGAGTGGGTTGCCATTTTCTTCTCCAGGGGATCTTCCCGACGCAGGGATCGAACCGGGGTATCCTGCATTCCAGGCAGCCACTTTAACCTCTGAGCCACCAGGGAAGCCCATAGTAAGAATAGAAAGTACTACAAAAACAAAAGATGATGTATGCATTGTTAAGAGTTGCCTGACCAAAGAGTGATGAAGATGGAAAATTTTATGGAGGACAAATGTCTAGAGTTGAATCTTGCAAGTTTACAGATTTGGATGGAAATCAAATATGTGTGAAGCTTGGTGAGCTCCATTAACAACACTGAAGCTGGGAAAGTGTATATGATGGGAGCAATCTCACTAGAGTGATAGATCTTTGAGGGCCATAGGTAAATAAAAGTTATGATTAATTCAGATTTCTCAGGATATCTGTGTAGCAAAATATAGATGATGGATTTTTATTTTTATTTTTTTTAAGATAGGAATGTTTTATTATTATTATTATTTTTTACAATACTGAGATATATTTTTATTTTTTATTTTTTTCACTCATTACACTTTTATTTTATTTTTTTTTAATTTTTACTTTATTTTACTTTACAATACCGTATTGGTTTTGCCATACATTGACATGAATCCACCACGGGTGTATATGAGCTCCCAATCCTGAATCCCCCTCCCACATCCCACCCCATATCCTCTCTCTGGATCATCCCTGTGCACCAGCCCCAAGCATCCTGAATCCTGTATCGAACATAGGCTGGTGCTTCGTTCTTACATGATAGTATACATGTTTCAATGCCATTCTCCCAAATCACCCCACCCTCTCCCTCTCCCACAGAGTCCAAAAGTCCATTCTATATATCTGGGTCTCTTTTGCTGTCTCGCATACAGGGTCATCATTGCCATTTTTCTAAATTCCATATATATGTGTCAGTATAATGGATGATGGATTTTTAAAGAAATATTTAAAAAATTTATTTATTCATTTCTTTGGCTGTGTCAGGTCTAAGTTGCAGCATGGGATCTTTCATTGTGGTGCATGGGCTTCTCTAGTTGTGGCATGGGCTTAGTTGCCCATGAGACATGTGGGATCTTAGCTTCCTGACCAGGGTCAAACTCATGTCCCCTGCATTGCAAGGTAGATTTTTAACTACTGGATTGCCAGGGAAGTCCCGAAGTTGGATTTATTTTAAGAGGCAACAAGAAGGTATTGAGTGTCAATGAGTATTATATCAATGAGTAATATAACTTGAGTATTAGGATATTATGCAAGCTATGGGAAACTCATGAGATATGGAAGATGGGATCACACCTCACACAAGCACAGACATAAACTATAAGAATGTATACTATAAAAGGAAGTTTTCTCAAGACACAGAAAGGTCATTTGGGCTGTAAAAAAGGCAAAATTAGGAGAGCAAATAAAAAGAGTTCCATTAAATTATCCTGTAGAAGGGGCTTTATGCCATTTTCTTGAGCCAAGTTTCTCTTCCATAGTGCTAATATACAGTAAATGGACTTCCCAAGTGGCTCAATGGGTAAAGAATCCATCTGCAATGCTGGAGACACAAGTGATGGGTTCGATCCCTGAGTGGGGAAGATCCCCTGGAGAAGAGCAGGGCAACCTACTCCAGTATTCTTACCTGGAGAATCCTGTGGACAGAGGAGCCTGGCAGGCTACAGTACATAGGGTCACAGAGTCAGACTGACTGAAGAAATTGAGCACAGTATACAGTAAATAGGTTTCTGGAGTATGAGAGTAAAAGTTACCTGTGACATACTTCTTTGGAAAATATCTTCCAGGGAGGACTACAAAGAATAAATAGCTATATGGTGTGTCTAGGGAGATAAGGGTTGTAGAAAGTTTCATCTAGGTACCCGCATTTATACTTGAAGTAAGAGAATACATTTTTATATTCTCAGAGTGACAAGGAATTAACTATGAGAATCCAGAGCCTGGGAGGGAGTTCTGATTTGTGAAAAGGCATGAGGAGTGACAGGAATATACTGATGATCAGTTACCACAAGACATGAGGTTTGAGCTCTCCAAGGATAGGTGATGATCAGGGACCAGATGGGAGTTTCCTATCTCTTACACCTTGGTTGCACACATTTTCTTCAATTTGTGTGTAAATCCAACAAATTTTGTGTATGTGTTTGTGTATGTATGATGTAAGAGGTGGAAAGGTATGAGACCAAATTATATATCTGTAAGAATGGGAACATGTTCAAAATATAAGGATGGTTATAATAGAAAAACAAAGGTTAACTAGTATTTACTCCCTGTAAATATAGCTAATTGATTATAAGTTCTGGCACCTTTTTTGGGGTTGGTTATAAGTTCTCAATAAATATTTGTCAATTAAATAGAATTATTGATTGAATTGGATGAGATCATATATTTTCTGATATTCCCTTTAGACAACCATATTTCCTAAAAGTAGTGGAAAGTTGTACAATCCCTAATTTAACTGGGTGTGTAGATCTTTTTTATTCTGCTTTATGTCTTTCCTAAACTTACATTCATCCTTCAGGCCTATATTTTTTAGCATATTTCCCCTTGAAAATCCTTCTGACTTGAAACACTACAGTTATTTGGAGTTTTTTCAATGTACAAAAATAGAGGTTTCTTAAATGTAGCAAATTAACAGAGAGTGGTCCTAGGATGGTGGAGGAATAGGATGGGGAGACCACTTTCTCCCCCACAAATGATCAAAAGATCATTTGAACGCTGAGCAAATTTCACAAAACAACTTTTGAACAATGGCAGAAGACTGCCAGAAAGGCAGCCCATTGTCTTCGAAAGGTGGTAAGGCAAAATATAAAAGATAAAAAGAGAGACAAAAGAGTTAGGGGTGGAGACTTGTCCCGGGGAGGGAGTTGTGAAAGAGGTTTCCAAGCATCCGGAAACCCTCTCACTGGCAGGTCTCTGGAGGAGTATTGGAATCTCAGAAGGCAACATAACCTAGAGGAAAAAATAAAACTCACAGATTACCCACCTGACTTCAACTCCCAGCGGAAAAGTAGCCCAGATGCTCACATCTGCCACCAGCAAGCCGGGCGGCGTAGGCTGCATTGCTTAGGGTAAGGACCGGGCCTGAATGCCCTGAGGACAATCTGAGGTAGCAATCCAACTGTGGGATAGCCAGAGAGAGGAAAAAAAAAAAGAGAGAGAGAGAGAGAGGACTTTCTCGCAAAAAGCTCTAACCTAAGGCACCACTGGACCCACTCACAGAACAAAGGATTGAGTGAGTACCAGAGGAGAGCTAGCTGGCTGCAGACCAGCCCATCCCCTGCCTGAGGCAGAAAGGCAGACGGGCTACAGTCGTGGAAGGCAAGGGGCAATCTTGGCCTTAGAGACGGCATCCTTCACCAAATTGTGAGCAGGCTCCAAGTTGCTAACCAAGTCTTCCTGGGATCCTGGACAGTTGACATCCGCCAGGAGGGTTGCAGCCAGAGATCAGCTTCTCAGAGGAGACACATGATACACCTGAGATGGTGCTCCCGCTGCACACCCAGGAACCTGAGCGGCTGGGACAGGGGAGGTGATAAGATGCACTGTCCACCTGGGGAGTGTGCACTCGCCAAGCACCTGGTCACCTGAGCTGCTCAGACCTGGGAAGGGCACAAAATACAGGCCCAACCGAGTCTGTGCCTTTGTGGAGCATCTGAGAACCTGAATCTGAGTGGCTTAAACCTGGGAAGTGCATGCAACCCAGGGCCCTGCAGAGCAATCTGGAACTTGAGCAGTGTAGACTGGGAAAACACACATGCCAAGAGCGGGGACAAACACAGTGTGGCCCAGACACTGTGAGCATTCCCCACACATGCCAGTGATATTTGTTTGCAGTATTCCTCCCTCCCCACAGCACAACTCAATAAGTGAGTCTAAATAAGTGACCACCTCTGCCCCCTTGCATCAGAGCAGAAATTAGACACTGAAGAGACTTGCAAACAGAAGAAGCCAAAATAATCAGAGGGAACCGCTTTGGAAGTGACAGGTGCAACAGATTAAAACCCTGTAGTTAGCTGGCTTAGACGGTAAAGCGTCTGCCTGAAATGTAGGAGACCCGGGTTTGATCCCTGGGTCGGGAAGATCCCTGGAGAAGGAAATGGCAACCCACTCCAATATTCTTGCCTAGAAAATTCCGTGGGTTGAGGAGCCTGGTGGGCTACAGTCCGCAGGGTCACAAAGAGTTGGACACGACTGAGCGACTTTGCTTTCGCTTTCACTTTGGAAGGAACCTATAGACCTTGAGAAGAAGTATAAGCTGGAACAAGGAACTATCTGAAACTGAACTGACACCACACTGCCCACAACAGCTCCAGAGAAATTCCTAGATATATTTTACTATAGTCATTTTTAAAAATTTTTAAAATTAAAAAATTTTTAAGCCCTTTATTACTCCTTTAATTTTCATTTTTATAATCTACTATTACCTTGCAAAAAAAGGACCCTATTTTTAAAGCAAATTTCATACATATATTTTATAATTTTTGTGATTTTGTTTTCTATAATATTGTATTTTTGAGAGTCTAACCAAAGCTAGTGGAGGTGATGGAATTCCAGTTGA
>SJYT01031762.1:134780-217370 GCA_006410635.1 Cephalophus harveyi
AGAGATGGTGATGAACAGGGAGGCCTGGCGTGCTGCGATTCATGGGGTCGCAAAGAGTCGGACACGACTGAGCGACTGAACTGAACTGAACTGAACCTCTATTCTAGATTTTTGATCTTTGCTTTTTAATATTTGTTATCAATTTTGTACCTGTAAGAATCCAATTTTATGTACCCATTTTTACTTAGGAGTGTGGTTACTGGCTTGATTGCCCTCTCCCCCTTTTGACTCTCCGTTTTCTCCCCCAGGCCACCTCTATCTCCTCCCTCCCTCTTCTCTTCTCTACCCAACTCTGAATCTCTTTGGGTATTCCGGGCTGTGGAGAATACTTAGGGAACTTATTACTGGCTAGATCTGTCTCTCTCCTTTTGACTCCCCCTATCCTCCTCCTCATCACTTCTCTCTCCTTCCTCCCTCTTCTCTTCTCTGTGTAAGTGTGTGAACCTCTCTGGGTGTTCCAGGCTGTGGAGAGCATATAGGGAATTGATTACTGGCTAAATTGCTCTCTCTCCTTTTGATTCCCCCTCTTCTCCTCCTAGTCACCTCTATCTTCCTCCCCCATCTTCTCTTCTCCATGTAACTTTGTGACCCTCTCCGGGTGTCCCTCACTGTGGAGAATCTTTATCCATTAACCTAGATGTTTTATGTGATATGGTTGGAGAAGTCTTGAGGCTACTGTAAGAATAAGACTGAAAACCAGAGGCAGGAGGCTTAAATAAAAACCTTGAGAACATCAGAAAACTCCTGACTCCAGGGAATATTAATCGACAAGAGCTCATCCAAAAGCCTCCATACCTACACTGAAACCAAGCTCCACCCAAGAGCCAACAAGTTCCAGAGCATGCTAATTCTCCAGCAACACAGGAACATAGCCCTGAGCATTAATATACAGGCTACCCAAAGCCACACCAAACCCATAAACACCTCAAAACTCACTACTGGACACTTCATTGTACTCCAGATAGAAGAAATCCAGCTCCACCCACCAGAACACTGATGCAAGCTTCCCTAGCCAGGAAACCTTGACAAGCCATTCATCCAACTCCAACCACAGGGAGGAACCCTCCCAATGAAGAGGAACCACAAACTTTGAGCATACAGAAAGGCCACCCCAAACATAGCAATCTAAACAAATGAAAAGGCAGAGAAATATTCAGCAGGTAAAATAACATGATAAATGCCCACCAAACCAAACAGGAGATAGGGAGTCCACCTGAAAAGGAATTCAGAATAATGATAGTAAAAGTGATCCAAAATCTTGAAAACAAGATGGAGTTACAGATAAATAGTCTGGAGACAAGGATTGAGAAGATGCACAAAATGTTTAACAAGGACCTAGAAGAAATAAAAAAGAGTCAATCAATAATGAATAAGGCAATAGCTGAAATAAAAAACACTCTGGAGGGAATCAACAGTAGAATAACTGAGGCAGAAGATAGGATAAGTGAGGTGGAAGATAGAATGGTGGAAATAAATGAAGCAGAGAAGAAAAAAGAAAAAAGAATAAAAAAAAAATGAGGACAACCTCAGAGACCTCTGGGACAATGTCAAACACCTCAAAATTAGAATCATAGGAGTCCCAGAAGAAGAAGACAAAGAGAAGGACCATGAGAAAATACTTGAGGAGATTATAGTTGAAAACTTCCCTAAAATGGGGAAGGAAATAGCCACCCAAGTCCAAGAAACCTAGAGTCCAAAACAGGATAAACCCAAGATGAAACACCCTAAGACATATTAATCAAATTAGTGAAGATCAAACACAAAGAACAAATATTAAAAGCAGCAAGGGAAAAACAACAAATAACACACAAGGGGATTCCCATAAGGATAACAGCTGATCTTTCAATAGGAACTCTTCAGGCCAGAAGGGAATGACAGGACATACTTAAACTGATGAAAGAGAAAAACCTACAACCCAGATTCCTGTACCCAGCAAGGATCTCATTCAAATATGAAGGACAAATCAAAAACTTTACAGACAAGCAAAAGCTGAGAGAATTCAGCACCACAAAACCAGCTCTTCAACAAATGCTAAAGGATCTTTTTTAGACAGGAAACAGAGAAAAGGTGTATAAACTCAAACCCAAAACAGCAAAGTAAATGGCATCGGGATCATACCTATCAATAATTACCTTAAATGTAAATGAAAGCAAAAGCTGAGAGAATTCAGCACCACAAAACCAGCTCTTCAACAAATGCTAAAGGATCTTTTTTAGACAGGAAACAGAGAAAAGGTGTATAAACTCAAACCCAAAACAACAAAGTAAATGGCATCGGGATCATACCTATCAATAATTACCTTAAATGTAAATGGGTTGAATGCCCCAACCAAAAGACAAAGACTGGCTGAATGGATACAAAAACAAGACTCCTATATATGCTGTCGACAAGAGACCTACCTCAAAATAAGGGACACATACAGACTGAAAGTAAACATCTGGGAAAAGATATTTCACGCAAATGGAGAACAAGAGAAAGCAGGAGTAGCAGTACTCATATCAGATAAAATAGACTTTGAAATAAAGGCTGTGAAAAGAGACAAGGATGCTACATAATGATCAAAGGATCAATCCAAGAAGAAAATATAGCAATTATAAATATATATGCACCCAACATATGAGCACCACAATATGTAAGGCAAATGCTAATAAGTTTGAAAGGGGAAATTAACAGTAACACAATAATATTGGAAAACTTTAATACCCCACATAGTCCTATGGGTAGATCAACTAAACAGGAAATTAGCAAGGAAACACAAACTTCAAATGATACAATGGACCAGTTAGACCTAATTGATATCTATAGGACGTTTTACCCCAAAACAATGAATTTCACCGTTTTCTCAAGTGCACATGGAAGCTTCTCCAGGATAGATCATATCTTGGGCCATAAATCTAGCCTTGATAAAATAAAAAAAAATTGAAATCATTCCAGGCATCTTTTCTGATCACAATGTGGTAAGATTAGATGTCAACTACAGGAAAAAAACTATTAAAACTACAAACATATGGAGGCTAAACAACACACTTCTGAATAACCAACAAATCATAGAAGAAATAAAAAAAGAAATCAAAATATGAATAGAAATGAATGAAAATGAAAGCACAACCACCCCAAACCTATGGGACTCAGTAAAAGCAGTGCTAAGGGGAAAGTTCATAGCAGTACAAGGTTACCTCAAAAAAAACAAGAGAAAAGTCAAATACACCTAAAGCAGGTAGAAAAGGAGGAAATGAAGAACCCCAGGGTTAGTAAAAGGAAAGAAATAATAAAAATTAGGGCAGAAATGAATGAAAAAGAAACAAAGGAGACCATAGCAAAATCAACAGAGCTAAAAGCTGGTTCTTTGAGAAGATAAGTAAAATAGACAAACCATTAGCCAGACTCATCAAGAAAAAAAAGGGAGAAGAATCAAGTCAACAAAATTAGAAATGAAAATGGAGAAATCACAACAGATAACACAGAAATACAAAGGATCATAAGAGACTACTATCAGCAGCTATATACCTATAAAATGGACAACCTGGAAGAAATTCTTAGAAAAGTATAACTTTCCAAAACTGAACCAGGAAGAAATAGAAAATCTTAACAGACCCATCATAAACATGGAAATTGAAACTGTAATCAGAAATCTTTCAACAAACAAAAGCCCAGGACCAGACGGCTTCATAGCTGAATTCTACCAAAAATTTAGAGAAGAGCTAACACCTATCCTACTCAAACTCTTTCAGAAAAACTGCAGAGGAAGGTAAACTTCCAAACTCATTCTGTGAGGCCACAATCACCCTAATACCAAAGCCAGACAAAGATGCCAGAAAAAAAAGAAAACTACAGGCCAATATCACTAATGAACATAGGTGCAAAAATCCTTAACAAAATTCTAGCAAACAGAATCCAACAACATATTAAGAGGCTCATACATCATGACCAAGTGAACTTTATCCCAGGGATGCAAGGATTCTTTAATATTTGCAAATCAATCAATGCGATATACCACATTAACAAATTGAAAGATAAAAACCATATGGTTATCTCAATAGATGCAGAGAAAGCCTTCAACAAAATTCAACATCCATTTATGATAAAAACACTCCAGAAAGCAGGCATAGAAGGAACATACCTCAACATAATAAAAGCCATATATGATAAGCCCACAGGAACCATTATCCTCAATGGTGAAAAATTGAAAGCATTTCCCCTAAAGTCAGGAACAAGACAAGGGTGCCCACTCTCACCACTACTATTCAACATAATTTTGGAAGTTTTAGCCACAGCAATCAGAGAACAAAAAGAAATAAAAGGAATCCAGATTGGAAAAGAAGAAGTAAAACTCTCACTATTTGCA
Organism: Cephalophus harveyi; assembly: GCA_006410635.1. Classification (NCBI taxonomy): domain Eukaryota; kingdom Metazoa; phylum Chordata; class Mammalia; order Artiodactyla; family Bovidae; genus Cephalophus; species Cephalophus harveyi. The sequence continues at coordinate 139,126 of SJYT01031762.1, forward strand.
GATGGCATGATCCTCTACATAGAAAACCCTAAGGACTCCACCAGAAAATTATTAGAGCTAATCAATGAATATAGAAAAATTGCAAGATATAAAACTCAACACACAGAAATCCCTTGCATTCCTATACACTAACAATGAGACAATAGAAAGAGAAATTAAGGAAACAATTCCATTCACCATTGCAATGAAAATAATAAAATACTTAGGAATAAAGATACCTAAAAAAAAAAAAAAAGACCTATATATAGAAAGCTATAAAACACCGATGAAAGAAATCAAAGAGAACACAAATAGATGGAGAAATATACCGTGTTCATGGATTGGAATTATTAATATAGTGAAAATGAGTGTACTAACCAAAGCAATCTATAGATTCAATGCAATCCCTATCAAGCTACTAATGGTATTTTTCAGAGAACTAGAACAAATAATTTCACAATTTATATAGAAATACAAAAAACCTTGAATAGCCAAAGCATCTTGAGAAAGAAGAATGGAACTGGAGGAATCAACCTGCCTGACTTCAGACTCTACTACAAAGCCACAGTCATCAAGACAGTATGGTACTGGCACAAAGACAGCAATATAGATCAATGGAACAAAATAGAAAGCCCAGAGATAAATCCATGCACCTATGGACACCTTATCTACGACAAAGGCAAGAATATACAATGGAGAAAAGATAATCTCCTTAACAAGTGGTGCTGGGAAAACTGGTCAACCACTTGTAAAATCATGAAACTAGAACACTTTCTAACACCATACACACACACACACACACAAAACTCAAAATGGGTTAAAGATCTAAACGTAAGACCAGAAACTATAAAACTCCTAGAGGAAAATGTAGGCAAAACACTCTCTGACATAAATCAGAAGACATACAGATGGATAACAAACACATGAAAAGATGCTCAACATCACTCATTATCAGAGAAATGCAAATCAAAGCCACGGTGAGGTACCATTTCATGCCAGTCAGAATGGGTGATCCAAAAGTCTACAAGCAATAAACGCTGGAGAGGGTATGGAGAAAAGGGAACCCTCTTACACTGTCGGTGGGAATGCAAACTAGTACAGCCACTATGGAGAGCAGTGTGGAAATTCCTTAAAAAACTGGCAATAGAACTGCCTTATGACGCAGCAATCCCACTACTGGGCATACACACTGAGGAAACCAGATTGAAAGAGACACGTGTACCCCAATGTTCATCGCAGCACTGTTTATAATAGCCAGGACATGGAAGCAACCTAGATGTCCATCAGCAGACGAATGGATGAGAAAGCTGTGATACATATACACAGTGGAGTATTACTCAGCCATTAAAAAGAATGCATTTGAATCATTTCTAATGAGGTGGATGAGACTGGAGCCTATTATACAGAGTGAAGTAAGCCAGAAAGAAAAACACCAATACAGTATACTAACGCATACATATATATGGAGTTTAGAAAGATGGTAATGATGACCCTATATGTGAGCCAGCAAAATAGACACAGATGTGAAGAACAGTCTTTTGGCTTACGTTGGAGAAGGTGAGGGTGGGATGATCTGAGAGGGTAGTGTTGAAACGTGTGTATTATCCTCTATGAAGTGGATCACTGGTCCAGGTTTGACGCATGAGACAGGGCACTCAGGGCTGGTGCACTGGAATGACCCTTGGGAATGGGATACGGAGGCAGGTGGGAGGGGGTTTTTGGATGGGGAACACATGTGCACCCAGGACTGATTCATGTCGATGTATAGCAAAAACCACTATGATATTGTAAAGTAATTAGCCTCCAAATAAAATAATTAATTATAAAAATATATACGGCAAATTAACAGAACTTTTTGTTTAGTATTTAACAACCGAGGAAAGCATGTCAGCCTGTCCCCATAGTTGTATATTAAAAATACTACAAATTTCAGAGTTAATGAAAGATTTGAATGTATGTTTTAGTATTATATTTGGAAATACATGACTATTTTAAGCATTCTACAATATTGACTGGAGATGTGAATATTAATGTCTTCATCATTCTTAATAGTTGGTAGCTTTCACAGTATGATCCTGTGCTCATTAGGAGCACCTTGACTTCACAATGAAGTGGAAACCAGTAACTCTGTGCTGATGGTGTAATATATGGTATATATATATATATATATATATATATTTATACATACAAGCGTTTGAGTATATACATATTTACATAAATATGAAATAACATTTAGATATAGCTTGAAATATTAAAGGAAATCTAGGTTTATTTTTTATTAGTTTTAACATTATATTATACTTAATTTAAAAATATACTTTATTGATTTTTTTTTCTGGTTTTGAAAGTAGCTGGTATTTATTGCAGAAAAATTGGAGCATGAAGACAGGTATAAGATGCAAATAACCATAATCTCATGATCCAGATATTTGCTGTTTTCTTAATGGCTTTCAGTGCAGAAGTATGCTTGGTCAGAGTTGAATCTAGACAAAACTCTTCAAAATTTAATTCTTCTACTTTAAGTAACCCATATATTACAAGGTGTTAGTTTTCCCTCATAGGAAACTGGTCCTTTACCCATCTCCACTTTCTTCACCTCTCATTCCATGTTCAAACTTTCCATATGAATAAATCTTTCATAGAAATGACAATATATCTTTGTGCCAGTACCATACTATCTTGATGACTGTGGCTTTGTAGTAGAGCCTGAAGTCAGGCAGGTTGATTCCTCCAGTTCCATTCTTCTTTCTCAAGAGAAATATAGGTCAATGGAACAAAATAGAAAACCCAGAGATAAATCCATGCACCTATGGACACCTTATCTTTGACAAAGGAGGCAAGAATATACAATGAAGAAAAGACAATCTCTTTAACAAGTGGTGCTGGGAAAACTGGTCAACCACTTGTAGAAGCATGAAACTAGAACTCTTTCTAACACCATACACACAATAATAAACTCAAAATGGATTAAAGATCTAAACGTAAGACCAGAAACTATAAAACTCCTAGAGGAGAACATAGGCAAAACACTCTGACATACATCACAGCAGGATCCTCTATGACCCACCTCCCAGAATATTGGAAATAAAAGCAAAAATAAACAAATGGGACCTAATTAAACTTAAAAGCTTCTGCACAACAAAGGAAACTATAAAATCACAGCAGGATCCTCTATGACCCACCACCCAGAATATTGGAAATAAAAGCAAAAATAAACAAATGGGACCTAATTAAACTTAAAAGCTTCTGCACAACAAAGGAAACTAGAAGCAAGGTGAAAAGATAGCCTTCAGAATGGGAGAAAATAATAGCAAATGAAGCAACTGACAAACAACTAATCTCAAAAATATACAAGCCAGAAAAATAAAAGACCCAATCAAAAAATGGGCCAAAGAACTAAACAGACATTTCTCCAAAGAAGACATACGGATGGCTAACAAACACATGAAAAGATGCTCAACATCACTCATTATCAGAGAAATGCAAATCAAGACCACAATGAGGTACCATTTTACGCCAGTCAGAATGGCTGTGATCCAAAAGTCTATAAGCAATAAATGCTGGAGAGGGTGTGGAGAAAAGGGAACTCTCTTACACTGCTGGTGGGAATGCATACTAGTACAGCCACCATGGAGAACAGTGTGGAGATTCCTTAAAAAACTGGAAATAGAACTGCCTTATGACCCAGCAATCCCACTGCTGGGCATACAGACCGAGGAAACCAGAATTGAAAGAGACACGTGGACCTCAATGTTCATCGCAGCACTGTTTATAATAGCCAGGACATGGAAGCAACCTAGATGTCCATCAGCAGATGAAGGGATAAGAAAGCTGTGGTATATATACACAATGGAGTTTTACTAAGCCATTAAAAAGAATATATTTGAATCAGTTCTAATGAGGTGGATGAAACTGGAGCCTATTACACAGAGTGAAGTAAGCCAGAAAGAAAAACACCAATACAGTATACTAACGCATATATATGGAATTTAGAAAGATGGTAACGATAACCCTGTATGCGAGACAGCAAAAGAGACACAGATGTATAGAACAGTCTTTTGGACTCTGTGGGAGAGGGAGAGGGTGAGATAATTTGGGAGAATGGCATTGAAACATGTATAATATCATATAAGAAACGAATCGCCAGTCCAGTTTCGATGCATGATACTGGATGCTTGGGGCTGGTCCACTGAGACGACCCAGAGGGATGGTATGGGGAGGGAGGAGGGAGGCAGGTTCAGGATGGGGAACACATGTATACCTGTGGCGGATTCCTGTTGATGTATGGCAAAATCAATACAATATTGTAAAGTAATTAACCTCCAATTAAAATAAATAAATTTATATTAAAAAAAAAAAAAAGAACAAAACCCAGTTTTAAGCTCAAGGTTTCATGATCACACTAAAAATAAAACAAACAAAAATTAATCTCACTGACTCCTATTGATCAGTGCCAGGTAACCAAAACACTATTTTGAAAACTGGTAAAATAAAGAATCGAGTATTTATCCTGACTTTCCAATATATCAGAGAACTAAGAGTTTATGAGGAAAAGTCCTTTTTTTCAAAGAGTCCTGCTTAATAACTTTGCAATCTTAATGAAACAATGAGTCAAGGCAACAATTATCAACAACTATTAAAACCCTTCAGTAAAATCTGGGGGACTTTATAATTAATGGATCAAAATGACAATACTTGAACTCATTGATGACTTAATATCACGAAAAGGGAGAAAATCACAAATTATGAGAATTATTTGGTAAAACAGGGAAGAAACACTACCAACATTCATGAAGTATTCTTGACCCTCTCCCCTAATAAAAAGAAAATGACCTCAATTCAATTAACCCTCTAGGTGATTATCTGTTTGTAGGAAATACAGAGCACAGTGTGTGCAGGCTGTCATGTCCAACTCTCTGCACTGTCAGGAACTGCAGTCCACCGGGTCCATGGAATTTTCCAGACAAGAATACTGGAGTGGGTTGCCATTTCCTATGCCAAGGATCTTCCCAAGCCAGGGATCAAACCTGAGTCTCCTGTGTCCCCTGCACTGGCACACCTTTACCACTGCGCCACCTGGGAAGCCCAAAAGAGGGTAAAAGAACATATTAAAAATAGCACCATACAGACAAAAACAGCAAAACCCAGACTTTAGAAACTCTACTGGATAAATCACCTGGTTTTTTCAATAAATAAAAATGGGGGGGGGGGAAGGAATTTATAAAGAGACTCGAGACATAAAGAAATATATTGTGGGGGCCTTGCTTGAATTATCTGAATTAACCAACTATAAAAACATTATGAAACAAATCAATGGAACCTGAACACTGGGTATTACTGATATTATTATGAATTATTGTCAGTTTTTAGAGATAGTAGTGGTATGATGGTTATGTGAAAAAAACTTATCCTTTAGGGATATCACAGAAATATAGAAGAAATAAAATTCCTTGGATTTGCTTCAAAATAATCCAGGGGAGAAGGGCGGTATGGGGAGTTAAGTCATCCAACCACCCGTACCAATCTCACAGGATTACAGAGCTGTTTCTCCCTTCAGTTCAGTTGCTCAGTCATGTCTGACTTTTTGCGAACCCATGGGCTGCAGCACCCCAGGCTTCCCTGTCCATCACCAACTCCCAGAGGGTGCTCAAACTTATGTTCATCAAGTCGGTGATGCCATCTATTTACTGCTGCTGCTGCTAAGTCACTGAGCACTTACTAAATAGCAGGTATAGTGCCAGTACATGTACAGCTGAGGAAGCTGCAGCTTAAGGCAACCAGGATTAAAATCTCTGGCTGCTGGGACTTCAGAGTCCTAGCTCTTAACCACACCACACTATCACCACTAGAATTACTTTGCCTTTCTACTGTTAGATGGTTCATGTAAAAATGTTTCTCCTTAAACTGAATTAAAATCCATTAGGTGGCTCAGACAGTAAAGTGTCTGCCTGCAATGCAGGAGATCTGGGTTCAATCCCTGGGTTGGGACGATCCCCTGGAGAAGGAAATGGCAACCCACTCCAGTATTCTTGCCTGGAAAATTCCATGGACAGAGGAGCCTGGTAGGCTACAGTTCATGGGGTCACAAAGAGCCGTACACAACCGAGTCAGTTCACTTCACATGCCTACAACACCCACTCTTTTTCCTATAAACATTCAACTGTTCTTTCAATGAGTTTTCACGGAGAGTCTACTATGTGCCAGGCTCTGGGGAAAGAAGATGGTAAATCACCTCTGCTCCCAAATAGTATCAATATAGTAGGAGACAATGACAATTAGAGGCAATGACACAGTGTGATAAAAACCACAGAATAAGCAAAGGCTATTAAGAGACCACACAAGAAGGCCAAATAAATCAGAAGGAAAAGACTCCCAGAAAAAGTAAAGCCAAAGAAAAGACCCAAAGAAACAGGAAATAATGAGAAAGATAAAGCCCTTGGGAGGACTTTTCAGGCATGTCTAAGGTGTAAAAGTAAAGCATTTGTGGAAAATGTTCCATAAACTGGAGCACAGACTAGGAACATAAGATCCAAACCTCAAGGAGAGGCAGGTCTGAACCCTGGTAGTTCAGTCAGTAAAGAACCTGTCTGCTGTGCAAGAAACCCAGGTCCAACCCCTGGATCAGGAAGATCCCCTGGAGAAAGAAATGCCAAACCACTCCAGTATCCTTGCCTATAATATCCCATAGACAGAGGAGCCTGGTGGGCTACAGTTCTTGGGCTCTCAAACAGTCGGGCACGACTGAGCGACTAACACTTTCACTTTTCTATCAAATTACTGGGCCAATGTGTGCCTAGCTTCTCTCATCTGGACATCTAGCTTGGTTTGCTTCCTCACAGGTTGAGAATTAAAAGAGAAATGCAAGTAGCATTTAGTAGAGTACCTCAGAGCACTGCCTTTATGTACAGTGTTTTCATTCTGGGGGATACATTAAAACACTGTTTAAATTCCAGTCACTCCTGAAAAGGAGATTATTTGAAGATTAAATGTAGTCCCTTTTTCAAGCATGCGAATTCCATAAAATGTGTAACTTAGCTGGTAATGAGCTGCCAATCACAATGATCTAAAAATCTTTTGCTCTTTCAAATGGAAGCATTAAGATTTGTTTTGCATTCAAAGTTCTTATACGAATAAAATAAACTGCTATTTTTAAGCAGTAGTACTCTCTGTATAGTGTGGGTATGTTCAGGTGCTCAGTCGAGTCTGACTCTGCAACCCTGAGTGATGGTAGCCCACCAGGCTCCATTTCTTTCTCCAGGGGATCTTCTCAGTCCAGGGATCAAACCCATGACTCCTGCATTGGCAGGTGGATTCTTGACCACCAGCACCACCTAGGAAGCCCTACTCTCAGCATTAAGTAGTAAGTAATTCAATAACTCAATTTCAAGTGCAGTTATCCCAATTCATAAACTAAACTTGTCAGAGATCACTACAAATGAGTGAAAAGGATGATAGCATTCAATTTTTATGGGTGAATTACTAACAGCTTGAGTGGCCTTATTATCACTCAGTTTTAAGTAATAAAGCTGATCTCCAATTTAAAAAGTTGACCAAAACAATTTGCTTCTGATTCATAGTATTCATTGTATCTTATTTCTTCTTTCCAGAAGTCAGCATTATCACAGCAAAAACAGCAGCTAATACTTACTGAAAGTTAACTATGTGTCAGTTAACTAAGAATTTCACATGTATCAACTCAATGAATGCCTAGAAAAATCTTAATGGTTTATAGTTATTAAATATATTTTATACCTATATTATTTTAGTATAAGTATAATTAATAATTTTATCAATTATTTTTATTCCAGTTGAATGGAAGGATGATTGTCAGCTTCACCTCCTCAGGGCAAATCCTGGTACTAAGTTCTACGAATAGAGATATGAAAATGGGCTAAAAAGAAGATGCAAAGCCTATTATGGGCCACTAAATGATAATCCTAAAGAGAGAAGAGGAGGAAGACAATGTTTCAAGGAGAAGTAAAAATATAAGTTAGATTTCTAAATGCCAAATAAGAGTCTGTAGAGGAGCTAAGCAAGGCAATAATATAGCATAGTCAAGGAATAAGGGTTTGGCACTAATGAAACTAACCCAAAAAAAAAGAGGACAGAAAATCAACCTAGAGAAGCAGATATGAGACAGATAATTAAAAGCTTCACTTAACATGGAAAATGTTACTTAGAGTTTCATCCTGAAGAGGTGCTCAGATCTACATTTTAGGAAGTACAGATGAATTGTGATGTCATTAGAAAAATGACTCCCAAGGACTTTAACCAGAGACAAGAGACTAGAGGCAATTAGTTAAGAGGCTACTGCAACAGACTACGCAAGAGAGTATGAAGGTTACACGTTGCAAATGAGGGGATGAAGGCATATATTTTTAACATCTATATATGAAAACATTCAGAATAGCTTCAATTATATTTCTACGTATACACACATATGCATTACATTATTAAATTGTCTATTGTGACATATACATATATACATTATGTACATTATTCTAGTTATTCCTCTTAGCATCCCTTTGAAATGGTTCTTACCTCTATTTTATAGATTCAGAAACTGAGGATCAGAGAGTTAATTAATTTTGTTAAGGTGAAACAGTAACAGAGGGAGGATTCAAAGCCTGGTGTGTCTGACTCCAGAACCTGCGTCTGACTCCACTACATCTTAAAAGGTTAGGGGTAAGACTCAAGACAAAGGTTAGATGAAGACAGAGGATCTCTAAGGCAGTCTTACCCAGCCAATTGTAAGAAGAGAACAATCCAAACAGAAGAATCCTATTTAATCTATGAACAACTGTCTTACTTTCAGAAAGAAAAAACTAAAGTTTCTCTAATGCACTGCTATTGAAATGAGCATTTGCTGTTACTTTGCCATCCTTTCTATTTTTTCCCTACATTCTCTTTGCTCTCATCATTTTCTTACTTATTTTGCTGCTATGCTTGGATTTAAAATAAGTACTTATTCAGCCCCTTATAGTTTGTTGTGGGAGGGTAGGAATAGCATATAAATAAAATCAACAGAAACCTGATTTTAATATAATGGCCTTATGATATAATCAAAAAAAGTGTGGATGTTTGTAATTAGTAATCCTTACCTAAAAAAATTTTTAATGTTAATTTTTTAAATGTGAAACTGTATTACAGCTAACTGCCTTTACCTTTTAGAAATACTTAATGATATATTTATTGATAAAATTATACAATGCCTGGAATTTGCTCAAAATAATACAGGAGAGGGACTAGTACAGGGAGTAGATGGGGCAGGATTGATAATAGTTGATGGGCTAGATGATGGGAAATTTGAAGTTCGTTGTATATTTGCATCTATGTATTTTGTTTTAAATTCTCCATAATTAGAAAATTTTGAGATTTATTCAAATACTATATAAAGGAAGAAAAACAAAACAAAAAGGTGTATAAAAAATAATTTTCTCATTAACTTTCCCTAAAATTATAAAGCTGGTTTTCCAAACTAATATTTGGTTGTAACAAAAAACAATTCACATTTACATTTTAGGAAGCAGTCTATGTTTATAAGTGTGAAATTAATTACTAACTCACTGGTCAGATGGTCAGTCAAGCTACACAATCTTCCCACTCATTAAAACAGACCACAAATTAATTTCCATTTACTAATACCACAGGATTAAATGTACAATCTGACATATTGTGAAATGTTCATTACTGCAGATTCTTAAAGGTTTTCAGAAATTCTCAGAGCTTACTGGGTTACTAATACTATGAAAAGTGTTAGCTGCTCAGTCATGTCTGACTCTTTGTGACCCCATGGACTCTAGCCTACCAGGCTCCTCCGTCCATGGAATTTTCCAGGCAAGAATACTGGAGTGGGTTGCCATTCCCTTCTCCAGGGGATCTTCCCAAGCTAAGGATCAAACTCGGGTCTCCTGCATTGGCAGGCACTGTATTACAAATTTTTGGAACAAAAATACAAAAAAACTATTGTTTTCCAAGTTTCCTTCTCTTAAAAGTGGAAACCTCTTTATTTTATATATGTAAGAATACAGGTCAATTAAATATTCAATAGGCACTGAAGTATATGTTGATTGGATAAATAAGCAATAAGATTATTTGCTGCTGCTGCTGCTAAGTCACTTCAGTCGTGTCCGACTCTGTGCGACCCCATAGACGGCAGCCCACCAGGCTCCCCCGTCCCTGGGATTCTCCAGGCAAGAACACTGGAGTGGGTTGCCATTTCCTTCTCCAGTGCGTGAAAGTGAAAAGTGAAAATGAAGTAGCTCAGTCGAGTCCGACTCTTAGCGACCCCATGGACTGCAGCCTACCAGGCTCCTCCGTCCATGGGATTTTCCAGGCAAGAGTACTGGAGTGGGGTGCTTAGGGAAGTAATAAATAGCAGAGCAGTGAGGAGCAGACACAGTGATTCCAGGCCACTTTTAAAAATTGGAGGTAAAACAATAAGTACCGTAGCGAGACTGGAGAAACTGTATTTAAAGTTTGGGAAAAACTGAGCATTTGATCAAACAAGCTTCAGAAAACCTTTCTAATTCAGATTTTGTTATTAACTGGCTGTGTGAACTAAGGTATGTCACTTAACTTCTCTGAGCTTCAGTTTCAATATCTATAATGGTGGTGGTATTATCGCCCCTGCCTACATTTGAGAAAATCAAGTGGCTTATCTGTCAATGTAAAAATGTCCTGAAGACTGTAAAGCACAACACAGACGAATGATATCTGTGAGTCATTAATAAATGAAGATAAATAAAGATCTAAAAAAGAATAAATGAGGGGGTAAATAATAAGAGCCTACAAAGGGGTTTGTCTTACAAACCAGAAGGAAACCTTAGCTATCCTTGATAAAGAAGAAGGAAGGGGAAAACAAGTCATTCTGAGGTACAAAGTTCAAATTAACTCTCTTCTCAACAAGAAATTAATTAATGTACATTTACGTACTGTTCTTCAAGTCTACTTTAGTTGTTTTTTTATACTTCATCATGATCTGTCAATCAGATACCCACAAACACACAAACTATTATCTGGACACATCAAATGACAATTCACTTACTTAAATGGCTCTAAGGGGCTTCCCTGGTGGCTCAATGGTAAAGAATCTGCCTGCCAATGCAGGAGACATGGGTTCAATCCCTGGGTTGGGAAGACCCCTTGGAGGACGAAATGGCAATCCACTCTAGTACTCTTGCCTGGAAAATCCCACAGACAGAGGAGCCTGGCAGGCTACATTCCATGGGGTCGCAAGAGTTGAACACGACTGAGCACACGCACACGCAGGCTATCATCAGTATGTTCCTGTATGCGTCAAAGCTACTCTCACATTCTTGCATGGAGTTTCCTTCCACTAGAATGTCAAGTCATAAACTTTATTAATGTAGAGTTTATCCAACTTCCATTATGCTTATACTTACAACAGTCATCAACTATAAGCAACAAACTTCTCAAACTTGAACTATTTCAATAATTTCCATTCTTTTTCCTGATTTAAGTAATCTTCGCTTATGGTTGCTAAGTCGCTTCAGTCGTGTCCGACTCTGTGCGACCCCATAGACGGCAGCCCACCAAGCTCCCCCGTCCCTGGGATTCTCCAGGCAAGAACACTGGAGTGGTCGCTTATGGTTAAAGCTATTTAATTTTGTGTTGCTGATATCCTAAAATGAATCAAGATTACTTTTTCACTTTGCTATATACAAATGAAGCTTATGAAACCACCTCATTTAGCTTTAAGTTGAAAGGGAAAGCAGAAGGGAAACACAGAGATGGCAAATTNGCTTATGGTTAAAGCTATTTAATTTTGTGTTGCTGATATCCTAAAATGAATCAAGATTACTTTTTCACTTTGCTATATACAAATGAAGCTTATGAAACCACCTCATTTAGCTTTAAGTTGAAAGGGAAAGCAGAAGGGAAACACAGAGATGGCAAATTAATGCTACCTCTTGTAAGCAACCTCTCCTTCCCTTAGGCCCTTCAATCCCTACTCTGAACACTCACTTCCATTTCTATTGCTAGACCAGTTTCAACACATTTTAACATTTTTTTCGCTAACCATCTATCACCAAACAACACAGTATCTACTAGGTTCCAAGCCAAAAACTAAAGCTATATGGTGGGGTAAGATGCATTAAAGCCCTGCCCTCAAAGCATGTGTTTACTGGAAGAGATCTCACTGTCAACAAACATTTACAAATATGATGTAAATATCAAAATGATACCAAAATAGAGGCATGTGCTCTGTGCTTTGGAAATATAAAAAAAATAAGTAGATATGCAGATGACACCACCCTTAGGGCAGAAAGTGAAGAGGAGCTAAAAAGCCTCTTGATGAAAGTGAAAGAAGAGAAGCTGGATGGCATCACCAACTCGATGGACATGAGTTTGGGTGAACTTTGTGAGTTGGTGATGGACAGGGAGGCCTGGCGTGCTGCGATTCATGGGGTCACAAAGAGTCGGACGCGACTGAACTGAACTGAATGTGGCAAAGGTAAGGACAGAAGAACAGAAAAAGAGAAACTATTAATAGCTAGAAGTGACGTGAAAGTCAGTCGTGTCCGACTCTTTGCAACTCCACAGACCATACAGTCCATGGAATTCTCCAGGCCAGAATCCTGGAGTGGGTAGCCTTTCCCTTCTCCAGGGGATCTTCTCAACCCAGGGTTCAAACCAGAGTCTGCAGATTCTTTACCAACTGAGCTATCAGGGAGAGCTAGAAAGGAGTCTTTAAATTTCTTTGGACATTTTCTTTTTAGGATATCAGATGTATTTAAGTAATTTAGTAACCAATTTACCACCTTTCATTGAACTACATCTTGACTCGCACTCTGCAGGGCAAAGGTTTGGTGTGAAAGGGTGTACTCCCTCAGATTACCTTCAAAGCTTTCCCTCAGCACACAAATATCACTACCAACTACTACTCCTTTCTTCCCTACTCTCCAACTACTTAAGAATTTTGTCTTACTTGACACTCATTAAAATTACAACACCATATGTAAGTGAAGGTACCTTCTAAATTTTGATAAACTTACAAAAAGATACGGCAATGATTACATGGTCTACCTTCCAGACCTCTTATAAAGTCTTTCCTTTAACCCCCACTGTGACTTGCGGAGTAGACACTCAAAATGTCTGATTTAAAAATCACTGGTGATACACTAAGAATTACTTATTACACTAATATTAAGTGTCTCATAAAAGCTAAATTAAAACCAATTCTTCAGCATTATAATCCACACAGGAAGAAGTAGAGTGGTTAAGAGCACGGACATCAAAGAAAAACTGCCCAACTCCTAATCTAGTCCCCTCATTAATTAGCTTTTGTGACCTGGAGCAAGCTCCATAACCTCTCAGTGCCTCAATCTTCTCAACTATTAAACGGATAAAGTATTACCTAACTCCTAGGTCAATGTGAGAGTAAATGAGTTGGCATAATGCTCAGACCAGAACCCGATACACCCTAAGGGCTAGACTCTGTAGTAGTAGCAGCAGTGCTCGTATCACATCATCAGAAAACCTGTTTATTTTTTAACCAGTCTTCTTAGTCACAAAGCTCTTTTTACAGAAGGTGTAGTTCAGGAATGGGAAGAGCAAGGCTGGTAGGATTTCCATTTTGGGCAGTCACACTCAGTGTTTAATCCTGGCTCTGCCATTAGTCAGCTATAGGACTACAGACAACCAAGTAACTAGAGGCAAGTTATTCACCTCTCTGACCCTCAATTTCATGATTTGTAAAATGCAATACCACCACCTAAACGCGAGGAAATGTCCCAAGGACTAGAGAGTCAAGGTACTTGAAGCAACAAGCACAGTGCATGGCACACTGTTGAGCTCTATATGTTCCCCTCCTCCACCCCCTACATGGAGTATCTCATCTGACTCTCATCCCACCATTATGAAGCTCATATTAGATTCAGCCATATTAAAAACAGCTGAATACTGGCAAAGCCCAAACCATTCAACCTAACACTACCCCTATTTAAATGATTTACTCGAGGTCATACGCACGATTTAACTGACGGAGCTAAAATTTAAAAAAGGTAATTTTTATCAAAATTGGTTCAGTGAGTCCTGCTCAGAAAGGGAGGAGGGAGGGTATACTAATTACAATAATACGTGTAAAACTACTGTAACCTGCAAGTGTTTGTTTTGCCATATTAAAAACCAAGATGATGACGTAGATTTCTACGAATCTTTCAATCTTAAAAACTATTTGCAGTGGACTTCTCTGGTGGTCCAGTGGTTACAGTTCCACACTTCCTCAGCAGGGGGCACGGGTTGATCTCAGATCAGGGAAGTTCAACAGGCTGCACACGCACACACACGCACACACACACGCACACACACACACACACTCTATGTGTGCTGTAGAAGTTGAGGGTTCAGTGAAAATTAGAGGAAAATAATATTAAAGAAAGCATTAACTACACCAATTCAAAACCTACAACTGGATCTAATTAGAAACTCCACTAATTAGAAAATTCACAAAGCAGCTGAACATCAAATATTCATCCTGGTGAAAAGTTGGCGGTATTCAATACCACCGATGAGTTGTTTGCCAAATATACCAGAAGAGCTGCAGTCTATGTATGCCCTTTGGTTCTCGAAATAGTGGAAATAGAAAAAAAAAAGAAAAGCTTTTTTCTTTTTCCCTAAGAGTAAGAAATATACTATTGTAGTAACATTATATAACCGCTAAGCTTATTTCTACATATTCCACAAGCATAGGATTCTATCACACAAACCTTGGGGTACGTATCTATCTAAACATGAAAAGTCCTATCAAAACGCACCACACGAGCAAATAAACAGCAAGCGTTAACACAAAAAGGCCCCATCAAAGTGGTGAAATCTTTTAACAGTATCAAATATTTACTCTGACTGGTTACAAATCTATTCTGTTTTCTCCACTCTGCCTCCTTTCTCCTTGATATGTCATTCACCATTTTTTCCCCTTAAAATGGCATGAACAACAAAATAAAGATAATGAACAGAAACGGAGTCTTGCAACAGATTTACAATACAACAGTTTTGTTCTAATCCTCTTACTGGCCTCTGCTGCAATTATGTAATCATTTCACGGCAAAAGCTTACAAGGAAGTCTCTTTCCCGACCCTGAAATGAAGCTGGAGGGGGAAACAGAAGTGGGAAACAGGTAGCCTCGGAATTTGCTACATTTCCGCGAAACTAAACTGTCTGCATCTTCGGAATCACCATTACCTGAGCGCTCTTAATTTTCAAGACTTTACCCATTAGCCATTACAGACTTTTTTTCTTTTTCTTTTTTAAATCCCATAACAACTGGCAACTCTTCACGTGCTGCAGATTCCATGTAACACCATCACTTCCCGAGTCCTTTAAACTCTCTTTTCCCTGGGCGATCAGAACGAGCTATCCACGCTGGAAGGGTAGTGTAATTAAAATTATGTCTGAACAGCTCGCCTCAACTCCCCGAAACAAAAGTCAGGCTGCACTGAGCTGTCTCCTAAGGCGCCGGTCCTTGCCCACCAGGTTTCGCCGAAATCTCCCAAGGGTGACCTCTACGCCTTGGCGCCGTGCCCGGCTCGCCGTCTCCTAAGACCCTCAGTCCATGCCTACTGCCTCGCCGGTCCAGCTCCCGCGCGGCGCCGGCCTCCAGACTTGTTGGCGAAGTCTCTTTACAACCCGCTCCGCAAGCCCGGGCCCTCGGCTCCGGCCGCGCGCCCCGCCGACAGGTAACCTGGGTCTGGCTCCACGCCTCGGGCGCTCAGGACAGCGCAGTTAATGAGTAACGCGCCCGAGGGACGGGGGAGGAGCCGCCGCCGCCCGACGCCCACCAGCGGCCCCAAGGGGCGCCTACAAGCCCCCAAGGCGCCGAGCCTCCGCCCCCGCCGGCGTCCGCGAGCCCAGAGCAGCGCGCTCGCCGGCGCCAGGACAGCGGGCCGGGTCCCCGCGCGCCGCGCCCTCACCTGCACCTGCCGCGGCCGCCCCTCCAGGCCGGCTCGCGGGAGGCGGGCGCGCGGGCACTGAGGGGGGCGGTGTTCCGCCTCCTGGGCCTCTCCCTCCCGCGCCGCGCTCACCTGACTAACCTACCACCGCCGCTGCCCGCGCTCAGGGGCGCTCGCAGAGCCGCACACAGCGCACGCCGAAGCACTCTGAGGCGGAGGCGCACGGCTGGCCGACGCCGGTACACTCTAACGCGGCGAGTGCACGGCCGGAGGAGCCGCCGATGGAGCGCGGCTCTGCGCCTGCGCCGGGAGCCGGGCCCGGAGCCTGGAGCCGCACGGCCCCGCGGAGGGAAGGCGGGGTTAGGGGCGGGAGGGGGCGGGGCGGGCGTGGGGCCGGAGGGGCCGACGCGCTCCCGCGCCCCCTGGCGCCAGGCGGGGCTTTCGCAGGTGTTGGGCGCGGGCCCCAGGTGTCTTCGCGGGTGGTTTCCTTGGGAACCAGGGCGAACTGGCGCTGAGCCTTGTTGCCCTGGGCTTAACAGACGGTCTCCGGTTCACGTCGAATTTGTTGATCTCTCCAGGAGTCGGAAGATGAACCTTCGATGTGAGTTGAGGACCACTATATCCAACCTGAGACTCGCCACGCATATGTACCTTACAACGTGTGTCTGTGTGTTTGTGTGTGGGCGTGCGTGAGTCTCTGGGGGCATGGATGAGAGGAAGGGGAGTCTGATAGAACCTAGATCCCAGCATTCCAGCAACTGAGAGCATTCGAGAATGCCGTGTCAACTTTTATCAAACTTCCACCCCATTTTAGGTCCTCCGGAGAGGAAACATGAAACTACAAACCATGTTTCCGAAAATCTGATCAAAAAGAGGCAGTCACATAAAATATGAATCTCTATATTTAGTCAAAGAGATACAGGCAGTTTATGCAATATGTATATTGAGTAGGACCCCCATTCTGTGTATTGATGCCATCTTTTAGCGGCAATAAAGAAGAGTAGGTTATGCGTATGGCTATAGGAATCAGGATTGAGGAATCAGCTTTGAGGCTGGCACCTTCTAGCTGTTGTCAGTGACCCTGAGCTAGTTGATCTCTAATATCCCCAGTAAATGGGGATAATAAGACTACCCACCTCAATAAGTCGTTAAGAAATTAAATGGCTTAATGTATGTAAAATACTTAGTGTACTTCATGACACAGTGCCTAATGAATATTGTGTATTTGTCTAAGTAGCTAAGTCATGTCAGACTCGAGACTCCATGGACTGTAGCCTGCCAGGCTCCTCTGTCCATGGGATTTTCCAGGCAAGAATACTGGAGTGGGTTGCCATTTCCTTCTCCAGGGGATCTTCCTGACCCAGGGACTGAACCAGGGTCTCCTGCATTGCAGGCGGATTCTTTACCAACTGAGCTAGAAGAGTGTGTAATGAATATTATCTATTATTACTGTTATCATCCACCTATAATAGAAGCAAACCTTGAAAGTCATTATTTACCCTTTTGTACTCCATCTGCAATATATCAAATCTTACCTATTCTAATTCAGAAACAATTCTTAAATCTACCCCATCTCTTATTTACTGGGACTAGACATGATCTCCCTCATGAGGGAGGTCTCTTCTCTCTGACTCCACTGCTCTCCCTTATACCATGTAATTCATTTATCAAATGTTTATTGTGTTCAATCTGTGTATCTACTACTAGACTTGGGAAGAGAGAAACTATTGCACACAATCTCCATCATCCAAGGACTCAAACATAGTGAAGAAAACAAATATGTCAATAATAACTAAGTGAAATAAATAACTGCAACAGAAAGTAGTCTTTCCATGAAAATGTATTATTTAAGAAATTTTTCTGGTGGCCAATAACAGAAATCCATTCCAAGTATAAGCAGAATGGGAGGAATTACTTTAAAGATATAAAGATTGCTCTCAGAATCCATGGGTAGGAGTGAAAGAAGGCTTGGGAATAGTGTGAAAACTGGGACTGAAATGTTGTGGAGAAGTTAGGAGGTCCCCTCATTGTGTCTCATCTCTCTTTCTCTTCCCTCTTACTGCAGATTATTTATGTACCTGGTATAGAGAAGCAGTAAATAAATATTTGTTTAGTGGCTGGCAATTTATGTAACTGAGAAATAAACTGGACCCAAAGCCAATTCTCAAAACATTTCCTTTTAAGTAGGTAACATGTTAAAATGACTCTTTTGTAGGGGATCATACAGTTTACAGTCTAAGTCCTTTTAGACTTTTATCAGCCCTTTCTCTCAGCTCTCTGATTTTTTCAGTTGCCTATTCCAACATCAGAAAAAGGATGTGAAATACAGGGTTGTCCATAACTGATTCCATGAGAGATACATTAGAGACAACTGTTTTATACATGAGTTGTGAAAGCAAATTTTTATGTGACACAAGTACTGGCCCACAAGTAAATATTTTGCTAGACAAGGAAATGATAGACGACTTTCTGTTACAGTTAAAAACTAATAAATTTAAAAAAGAATAATTAAAGAGAAAATTTTCAAAATAACAAACTTAAAACACATTCCTCTCATGTAGATTTACACAGTGCAGAGTTGATACGGTGGCTCTCTGATCAACATGGACACAGGCTTCTTCTATCACATGGCTTCACAATCCTGAAGCTTCTACCATCAAGTAGGCTGCTCAAGCTCCAGCCATCACTTCCTTATTCCAAGCAGCGGAAAAGCAACAGAGGCTAAAAAGAACACCCCTCTACTTAAAAACAGTTGCAGAAGTTGTGTACATCACTGTACTTACACCTTACTGGTCAGCACTCAACTATAAGTGATGTTGAAGCATACAGTATCTATTGAGTGGGCATGTGCCCAGCTAGAAATCAGTGGTTCTAGTACTAAAGAAAACAGGAGAACAGATATTGGAGACAATTAGCAATATCTGGTTCATCATTCCATATCAGACTTAGGATGAGAGAAATGGTGTTGGGGGAACATATAAATAGAGCAAAGGCATAGTAAGGAAAACATGATGTGATGAAGACTGTACCCGGGACAAATGCAGACTGAGGAATACAGAATCTGGTTCAGTAGTCAGAAGAGAGTTTCTGAAAGATGTTGAGCTGGAGAGTGAAATGATCAAACCAGTGCTTTAGGAAGAGTAATGTGGTGGCAATGCCTGGAATGTACTTGGTGGGGGTGAGGGAGGTACTGAGAGGCAAGGAAAATAGAAACTATTATGAGATAGTATGCTGGGAAGGCTTGGGGGCAGGAGGAGAAGGGGACGACCGAGGATGAGATGGCTGGATGGCATCACTGACACGATGGAAGTGAGTCTGAGTGAACTCCAGGAGTTGGTGATGGACAGGGATGCCTGGCGTGCTGCAATTCATGGGGTCACAAAGAGTCGGACACAACTGAGCGACTGAACTGAACTGAATTGAACTGAAGTGCCTATACTGCGGTAAAAACGGAAAAGGATGAATTTCAAAGAATGAGTTTGTCAAATGCAACAATTGAGTAGATGTCCTCTCTCTCTCACCCTCCCTCTCTCCTCCTCCTTCTCTAAAAGTCAGAATCATTCTACCTATTTGAGATCAGCACAATGATTTTATTTGGGAAAGTACCCTTCCACCATGTTCAGTCCAAGTGACCCATGTAAAATTGAATTCCCCACCCCCACTTCCAGGGTGAGTATGTGACCCAGGCTTCACCAGTCAGAGAATCTTCCTGATCTCTGTGATTAGCTCATGATAAGCAAATGACTCAAGCAGGGCTGATAAAAAGTCAGTTCTGAATCTCTCTATGAGAATTGCTGAGACCATTAAATGTAAGCCTGGGGCTGCAGGCAGTGATCTTGCCACCCAATGGAGAACATGCTTGAGAATGGAACTAATGGGGAAAAGGCAGAACTGAGAGATGAGAAAAGCAAGAGTGGGTCCTGATGGCATTATTTCACTTCCTAGGTCAAGCTGTGACTGAAGCTGGAGACCCTGAACTTTTCAGTTATATGAGCCAGTAATTTTCTCTTTGCTTAAGCCAACTTGTATTGTGTTTTCTGCCACTTGCAAATGAATGTACAGAAATAAAGGCAAGCATGATAATTCCAAGCCTTTGAAAGAGTACCATCTACCTTTGTCATACATAGTATTAGAAGACCTAGCTCTAATAAGTTTTATCTGTTCCAAAAAACCAAAACTACATTCAAAGAGAGGATGTTCGCTATAGCTGGGAATGTTCACAATGCTATGAAACCTCTGAAAGTAATTAGAGTTATAAAACATGGGAGCTGGAGGAAAATATTACTTCATCTCACCTCCCCACCTGTTTTCACAAACGAGGAAACTGAGACTCAGAAAGATGAGATTTATGCAAAGACACAGAGCTAATATATGCTGGTCTTGAACCCAGGTCTTTGGAATACTAGTCTATATATTTTTGGAATACTAGTCTACTAGTCATTGTTATCATTCTGACACTTCAAAACAGGACATCTGAAAAAATACTTTCAAATACATCTGAAACACATGTATTACTAATGAAGTAATGTTCCCAGTTCTCATGAAGCAACTGTTTGGAAAGAATAATATTCAATTTGAAAGCCTGGGGGTGCTGACGATATTCACCACATTCTTGTGAGGGTAGATGGTCTTTCTGCACAAGGTTGCTGTGACACCATTATACAATTAAGAGAAACCAACCATGCTCTGTTGACCATTAATACCGGACCTGTGTAGTTGCCTGAGACAAAATCAGCCCTGTGTGTTTTGATTGTATACGAGGAAGGTCGACCTTCAACAGCATTTTGTTGTGTGAAATAAACCCAGTCAATACCCTTCTCTTTGACAATATGAATTTGAAAATAAGTATACATGAGGAGAGTGATTATTCAAGCTCAACTGGTAACCCAGAGTAAAATAAACTATCCTTTATGAAGCCTATTCCGTTCAGTTGCTCAGTCGTGTCTGACTCTTTTGCAACCCCATGAACAGCAGCATGCCAGGCCTCCCTCTCCATCACCAACTCCCGGAGTCCACCCAAACCCATGTCCATCGAGTCAGTTAATCCATCCAACCATCTCATTCTCTGTCATCCCCTTCTCCTCCTGCCCTCAATCTTTCCCAGCATCAGGGTCTTTTCAAATGAGTCAGCTCTTCACATCAGGTTGCCAAAGTATTGGAGTTTCAGCTTCAACATCAGTCCTTCCAATGAACACCCAGGACTGATCTCCTTTAAGATGGACTGGTTGGATCTCTTTGCAGTCCAAGGGACTCTCAAGAGTCTTCTCCAACACCACAGTTCAAAAGCATCAATTGTTTGGCGCTCAGCTTTCTTTATAGTCCAACTCTCATATCCATACATGACTACTGGAAAAAGCATAGCCTTTACTAGACGGACCTTGTTGGCAAAGTAATATCTCTGCTTTTTAATATGCTGTCTAGGTTGGTCATAACTTTTCTTCCAAGGAGTAGGCGTCTTTTATTTCATGGCTGCAATCACTATCTGCAGTGATTTCGGAGCCCAGAAAAATAAAGTCAGTCACTGTTTCCACTGTTTCCCCATCTAATTGCCATGAAGTGATGGGACCGGGTGCCATGATCTTAGTTTTCTGAATGTTGAGCTGTAGGCTAACTTTTTCACTCTCCTCTTCCATTTGCATCAAGAGGCTCTTTAGTTCTTCTTCACTTTCTGCCATAAGGGTGGTGTCATCTGCATATCTGAGGTTACTGATATTTCTCCTGGCAATCTTGATTCCAGCTTGTACTTCTTCCAACTCCGTGTTTCTCATGATATACTCTGCGTATAAGTTAAATAAGCAGGGTGACAATATACAGCCTTGACAAACTCCTTTTCCTATTTGCAAGCAGTCTGTTGTTCCATGTCCAGTTCTAACTGTTGCTTCCTGACCTGCATCCAGATTACTCAAGAGGCAGGTCAGGTGGTCTGGTATTCCCATCTCTATCAGAATTTTCCACAGTTTATTGTGATCCACAGTCAAAGGCTTTGGCATAGTCAATAAAGCAGAAATAGATGTTTTTCTGGAACTCTCTTCTTTTTTCAATGATCCATCAGATGTTGGCAATTTGATCTCTGGTTCCTCTGCCTTTTCTAAAACCAACTTGAACATCTGGAAGTTCACAGTTCACGTATTGTTGAAGCCTGGCTTGGAGAATTTTAAGCATTACTAGCATATGAGATGAGTGCAATTGTGCAGTAGTTTGAGCATTCTTTGTCATTGCCTTTCTTTGGGATTGGAATGAAAACTGACCTTTTCTAGTCCAGTGGCCACTGTTGAATTTTTCAAATTTGCTGGCATATTGAGTGCAGCACTTTCACAGCATCATCTTTCAGGGTTTGAAATACCTCAGCTGGAATTCACCTCCACTAGCTCAGTGGAATCACCTCCACTAGCTTTGTTCATAGTGATGCTTCCTAAAACCCACTTGACTTTACATGCAGGATGTCTGTCTCTAGGTGAGTGAACACACCATCGTGATTACCTGGGTCATAAAG
This sequence comes from Cephalophus harveyi, assembly GCA_006410635.1. Classification (NCBI taxonomy): domain Eukaryota; kingdom Metazoa; phylum Chordata; class Mammalia; order Artiodactyla; family Bovidae; genus Cephalophus; species Cephalophus harveyi. The sequence goes on from SJYT01031762.1 coordinate 161,512, forward strand.
ATCTTTTTGTACAGTTCTCCTGTTTATTCTTGCCACCTCTTTAATATCTTCTGCTTCTGTTAGGTCCCTACCATTTCTGTCCTTTATTGAGCCCATTTTGCATAAAATGTTCCCTTGGTATCTCTAATTTTCTTGAAGAGATCTCTAGTGTTTCCCATTCTGTTGTTTTCCTCTGTTTCTTTGCATTGATTGCTGAGGAAGCCTTTCTTATCTCTCTTTGCTATTCTTTGGAACTCTGCATTCAAATGGGTATATCTTTCCTTTTCCCCTTTGCTTTTCGCTTCCCTTCTTTTCACAGCTATTTGTAAGGCCTCCTCAGACAGCCATTTTGCTTTGCATTTCTTTTTCTTGGGGATGGTCTTGATCCCTGTCTCCTGTACAGAGTTACAAACCTCAGTCCATAGTTCATCAGGCACTTTGTCTATCAGATCTAGTCCCTTAAATCTATTTCTCATTTCCACTGTATAGTCATAAGGGATTTGATTTAGGTCATACCAGAATGATCTAGTGGTTTTCTCCACTTTCTTCAATTTCAGTTTGAATTTGGCAGTAAAGAGTTCATGATCTGAGCCACAGTCAGCTCCTGGTCTTGTTTTTGCTAACTGTATAGAGCTTCTCTATCTTTGGCTGCAAAGAATGTAGTCAGTCTGATTTCGGTGTCAATCATCTGATGTTGTCCATGTGTAGAGTCTTCTCTTGTGTTGTTGGAAGAGGGTGTTTGCTATGACCAGTGTATTCTCTTGGCAGAACTCTATTAGCCTTTGCCCTGCTTCATTCTATACTCCAAGACCAAATTTGCCTGTTACTCCAGGTGTCTCTTGATTTCCTACTCTTGCATTCCAGTCCCCTATAATGAAAAAGATATCTTTTTGGGGTGTTAGTTCTAGAAGGTCTTGTAGGTCTTCATATAACTGTTCAACTTCGCTTCTTCAGCGTTACTGCTTGGGGCATAGACTTGGATTACCATGATATTGAATGGTTTGCCTTGGAAACAAACAGAGATCATTCTGTCGTTTTTGAGATGGTATCCAAATACTGCATTTCGGACTCTTTTGTTGACCATGATGGCTACTCCATTTCTTCTGAGGGATTCCTGCCCGCAGTAGTAGATATAATGGCCATCTGAGTTAAATTCACCCATTCCAGTCCATCTTAGTTCGCTGATTCCTAGAATGTCTATGTTCAGCCTTGCCATCTCCTGTTTGACCACTTCCAATTTGCCTTGATTCATGGACCTAACATTCCAGGTTCCTTTGCAATATTGCTCTTTACAGCATCGGACCCTGCTTCTATCACCAGTCACATCCACAACTGGGTGTTGTTTTTGCTTTGGCTCCATCCCTTCATTCTTTCTGGAGTTATTTCTTCACTGATCCCCTGCAGCACATTGGGCACCTACCAGTGTGGGGAGTTCATCTTTCAGTGTCCTATCTTTTTGCCTTTTCATACTGTTCATGGGGTTCTCAAGGCAGGAATACTGAAGTGGTTTGCCATTCCCTTCTCCAGTGGACCACATTCTGTCAGACCTCTCCACCATGACCTGCCCGTGTTGGGTGGCCCCACACGGCATGGCTTAGTTTCATTGAGTTAAACAAGGCTGTGGTCCATGTGATCAGATTTGCCTGTTGTCTGTGATTGTGGTTTCAGTCTGTCTGCCCACTGATGCCCTCTCTCAGTGCCTATCGTCTTACTTGGTTTTCTCTTACCTTAGATGTGGGGTATCTCTTCACAGCTGCTCCAGCAAAGTGCAGCCACTGCTTCTTACCTTGGACATGAGATAGCTCCTCCCATGAGGCCTGTTTGTCATCTTCATTATAGGAATTCTGGAAAGTCATATGTCCTATAGTATCTAATAAACCCTGTGTCTTTGCAATGATTCTTTAAGCATTCATTCCCTTATTTACTGAGTGTCCCTTACATGCCAAATTCTGATTTAGATGTTGGGAATATGACAATAAGAATAAGACAGTGACCTGGCCTTTGTTGCTTACATTCTAGTGGAGAAGGCAGCCAGTACAGGAATAGACATATAACAGCATGTTAAGTGATGAGGCATGCTATTAAGAAAAGGACTCATTACTTCATGAGAACTTGGTCACATGGTCAAACAAGGCTGTAAAGTAAGGCTGGAAAGTGTAGTCTTTACATTGAAAGTCATCTGCCCAGGAAAAATAGAGAATTAGCAGTCTGCCACAAAGAATACTCAGGGGAAAGGAAGAGAAGTCACATGCACTGTATCTAACACATCCACAAATTAACAAATAATTCACCATATGGTTAAGTTGACCCTAGTGGAGTTCTTGCACGATTGGTCACATAAATTGTAGATAACTTGTATTCCTTGAGTCAATTTTGGGGGTCTGAAGCTATCTGTCTATTAAACTAGGCCCTATTTTGATGTTGCCATTGATCAATATTTACTACATATTATTAGTGTATGGACTCGATGGACGTGAGTCTGAGTGAACTCCGGGAGATGGTGATGAACAGGGAGGCCTGGCGTGCTGCGATTCATGGGGTCGCAAAGAGTCGGACACGACTGAGCGACTGAACTGAACTGAAATACCACTCAATTGAATGGATCACAGATGTTTCTCCATTCTCTAAGGAAACTATTCCTCCTCAGTTCTTCTCTGTTGCTACGTATGTTATCTCAGCCAGTCTTATTTATAAAAACAATATCTTTTCTATTACACATAATTTCTCATGTAAATGCCCATGCCTTTATAAACCAGTCAGCTAATAGTATTGAGCAGCCATCTACAAGGTGTGATTATTGAACCACCAGCATCAGAATCACCTTAGGTGTTTGTTTAGTGCAGGCTGGATGACTTAGAATCTTTGAGGACTGAGACTAACTGCTAAAGTTTATATAAACACTGAAAGCAATTCTTGCAATACTAAACTTTAAGAATCAACAGTGAAGGCTATGAGGAAAGTAAAAGGATACCAAAAAGGCCCTACAATCTAGTTGAGATAATATAATATATACATAAAACAGTGACTTTTAAAATGTGCTATGGAGAAATTTCCAGAAATAAAATGGAAGAGTAAGTATAGCATCTTCTACTATTTCTTCTACTCTAAGAAAGTATCCCATAGCAAAGATAATGACACACAAGAATGCAAAATCCATTTCCACTGAAAACAGGAGATGCCTGAAACCCTGAACTACAATATATGTGGAGGTACAGTGAAGGGCAGGAAGACTGACAAAAAAAAAAAACGTCAGATGGCTACAGACCTCAGAAAACATCAACAAAATACACTTGGACAATTAGGGGAGAAACCAAGACTCTTTCATTTGAAACAAAAGAATAAAAGATGTGTTTTGGCAGCAATGTCTCCCCTCAGCCTGATTTACTGTGAAAGAGAAGTAGCTAAAGGCACAGTTGGAAGAGAAATAATTCAGACATGCCATATATGCAGGAAGCACTCTGTTTCTGAGGCAAGATGGAAAAGATGGATTCTGAAATGTGAGCAGACCTGCAACCACCAGTTCCTCTTAGACATAGAAGCTGAAGGAACCCATCCACATAACCTTTGTGTCATGAGAATTCCTGTTGGGCTGGAACATGGTTGAGCGGGGCTGTCCTCAGCACAAACCTTTTGTAAGTTGCATATGTTGGAAAACTTTTCTTTCAGAGATGAGTAGCCAATCAAAAAGGAACCAGGATGCAAAGATACTATAAGAAAAAAAGAGAAAGAAATAGGACATAATGGCAAATTAAAATTCTTATTAAAAGAAATGTTGCCATTAATGGATGGACCAGAAACACAAGCTGGAATCAAGATTGCCGGGAGAAATATCAATAACCTCAGATATGCAGATGACAGTACCCTTATGGCAGAAAGTGAAGAGGAACTAAAAAGCCTCTTGATGAGAGTGAAAGAGGAAAGTGAAAAAGTTGGCTTAAGCTCAACATTCAGAAAACAAAGATCATGGCATCCGGTCTCATCACTTCATGGGAAATAGATGGGGAAACAGTGGAAACAGTGTCAGACTTTATTTTGGGGGGCTCCAAAATCACTGCAGATGGTGATTGCAGCCATGAAATTAAAAGATGCTTTCTCCTTGGAAGAAAAGTTATGACCCACCTAGATAACATATTCAAAAGTAGAAACTACTTTGCCGACTAAGGTCCGCCTAGTCAAGGCTATTGGAGAAGGCAATGGCATCCCACTCCACTACTCTTACCTGGAAACTCCCATGGATGGAGGAGCCTGGTGGGCTGCAGTCCATGGGGTCGCTGAGTCAGACACGACTGAGTGACTTCACTTTCACTTTTCACTTTCATGCATTGGAGAAGGAAATGGCAACCCACTCCAGTGTTCTTGCCTGGAGAATCCCAGGGATGGCGGAGCCCAATGGGCTGCCGTCTGTGGGGTCGCACAGAGTCGGACACGACTGAAGCGACTTAGCAGCAGCAGCAGCAGCAGTCAAGGCTATGGTTTTTCCTGTGGTCATGTATGGGTGTGAGAGTTGGACTGTGAAGAAGGCTGAGCACCGAAGAATTGATGCTTTTGAACTGTGGTGTTGGAGAAGACTCTTGAGAGTCCCTTGGACTGCAAGGAGATCCAACCAATCCATTCTGAAGGAGATCAACCCTGGGATTTCTTTGGAAGGAATGATGCTAAAGCTGAAACTCCAGTACTTTGGCCACCTCATGCGAAGAATTGACTCATTGGAAAAGACTCTGATGCTGGGAAGGATTCGGGGCAGGAGGAGAAGGGGACGACCGAGGATGAGATGGCTGGATGGCATCACGGACTCGATGAACGTGAGTCTGAGTAAACTCCGGGAGTTGGTGATGGACAGGGAGGCCTGGCGTGCTGCGATTCACGGGGTCGCAAAGAGTTGGACATGACTGAGCGACTGAACTGAACTGAGAGATTGTCATATTGAGTGAAATAAGTCAGAGAAGGAGAAATATGATATGACATTCCTTATATGTGGAATCTAAAAAGAAATGATACAAATGAATTTATTTACAAAATAAAAATAAACTCACAGAGAATGAACTTACGGTTGCCAGTGGTGAAAAATGGGGGTAAGGGATATTTAGGGAGTTGGGTATGGACCTGTACACATTGCTGTATTTAAAATGGATAACCGACAAAGACACATGGAATTCTGCTCAATATTATGTGGCATCCTGGATAGGAGGGGAGTTTGGGGGAGAATGGATACATATATATATTTCTCTGAGTCTGCTGAGACTGGTTTGTTCTCCTTGCAATCCAAGGGACTCTCCAGAGTTTTTCTCCAACACCACAATTCAAAAGCATCAATTCTTCAGTGTTCAGCCTTCTTTATGTCCGACTCTCACATATGTACATAACTACTGGAACAACCATAGCTTTGACTAGATGGAAATGTATAGCTATAGATTTAAAAAGCTAAGGGTGCAACTTGGAAGAGGATCTTTGAAATGAATTTCTGTTGTTTATAAGCTACCCAGTGTATGGAATTTTGTTATAGTGACCTGAATGGGTTAAGACAGCCAGGGTTATTTGTGGTGGGGAGGAATTGGAAGCACTCTAGTAATGATCACCAAGAGAGTGAATAAGTAAAAACTAGTAAATGCATAGCATGCAGATGTATGCCACATTGGAAGCAACTGGTTAGATCTAAAACTTCCCTGGTGGCTCAGATGGTGAAGCGTCTGTCTACAATGCAGGAGACCCAAGTTCGATCCCTGGGTTGGGAAGATCCCCTGGAGAAGGAAATGGCAATCCACTCCAAGACTATTGCCTGGAAAATCCCATGAACAGAGGAGTCTGGTAGGCTACAGTCTATGGGGTCACAAAGAGTTGGACACGACTGAGCGACTTCACTAAGCAGCAGATTAGATCTAACTGGTTAGAACAAAGCAACATGGATTGATCTTAAAAACGTGATGCTAAGTGAAAAAAAGAAAAAGATATATGATCATTACCATTATGTTCATTAAAAAAGTATATATATATATATAAACAATGCATATTTAACAAAAACACATTAAATGATACACATTTAACATAGGTTTGCATGAATGATTGCCTACATGGGGATAGGAATATGAACAAAAAGGAAGAAATAAATAAGACTGGCCTTGTATGAGTCAACTATGTTAATGTGGCAAGCACTAACAAGTATGATTAACTCAACTTTCCTCTCTTCGCTTGAAATTTTTGAAAATAAAGCAAAATCACAAAAAGAATTCAAATATTAATTGAAAGAAGTAGGAGGAAACAAAGTTAAACTATCTCAAAAATGAAGGCAGGCTTAGAAATAGCACAAAGGAGAATAAACTCTTATTAAGGAAAACAACAGAAATAAAATATTTTTTAAGTATCATGGAATGCCAGATTGAGAAAAGCAGGTAAAATGAAATAGAAATAAATGAACTGTTTAAAAAGATTAGAGAGAAAATTATGTAGATGCCAGAGAGACCAAAGAAATTCAATATATGCATAAATAAGAAAGAAAATCGAGAAAATAATATAGATATTGAGACAGGAAAGAAAGCTTACACAAATATTTTGAAAGACTTTCCAGAAATATAAGAAGACCTAAATCTGTAGATAGAAGGGTCATATAGTACCCCAAACAAACAAACAAAAATGACATAGAATAGTCTAAGACATAATCTGCTGCTGCTGCTGCTAAGTCACTTCAGTCGTGTCCGACTCTATGCGACCCCATAGACGGCAGCCCACCAGGCTCCCCCATCCCTGGGATTCTCCAGGCAAGAACACTGGAGTGGGTTGCCATTTCCTTCTCCAATGCATGAAAGTGAAAAGTGAAAGTGAAGTCGCTCGGTCGTGTCCGACTCTTAGCGACCCCATGGACTGCAGCCCACCAGGCTCCTCCGTCCATGGGATTTTCCAGGCAAGAGTACTGGAGTGGGGTGCCATTGCCTTCTCCAAGACATAATCTAATAAAGCTAATAGATTTCAAAGCTGACGAAAATCTTTCAGATAGAGAGATAAAAATGATCAAGATCTCTATTGAGGGGAAAAATCAAAATCTGAATCACAGGATTTTATATCCAAGAATTCAATACCAGAGAAACTTATTCAAGTACAAATGTAATAGATGAGATTTTTTTAAATGCATGCAATATGGTTTTCATCGGCCTTTTTATAGGACATTAGTAGAGGATGAACTTTAGCCAACCATGAATTTAGAAAAGAATTTAAAAGCTGGCAGTGATCCTTGAATCCATTTATCTGTAGATTTAAATCTAAAGCAAATTGTGAGAATTATGGTCATAGAAGAGAGTATATTTTTAAAATCCTGACAATACAGCAATAAAACAACCAAAAGATGATGAAAGAAAAAAGAAATAAGGTAAACATTAACAGATTCAAATTCATAAAGTAAGAACTACAGAAATTCAAGAAGAAATCAACAGAAACCATAACTAATCATGTCATAAAAAATAGCAAAATAAGTAAAGATAGAGAAGACCTAAGTAACATATTTAATGAGGTTTATATGCATACATATACACATATATATTTATATATTTTTATATAAAGGTATAAATATATGTGAATAAGAATATATCTTCTCTTCATTTATCCACGGACTAGTCAGAAAAATTGGATATGCATCAAAATGGGCTTTCAACAGTCCTGAGAATTTTGTGTCTCAGCCCCCTTTTAGTACAGCTGGCTTCTCTTTTATTTCCTTTATATGTTGAACTTCCAGATGTATTAAAAAAAAAAAGTTTGAAAACCACTGTGACACACCCACTTAAACAACAATGTAAAAACATTTAATTTAAAATTTAGAATGTACAGCCCATGGGCCCAATGTATGGACTGGAATGCTCTAAAGTAAATGACCTAAGTGACCCTGATTACAACAGAGACATTTTCAAAGGCCATCTCTGCCAGTAAGGAATTTGGGAAGCTTGGTATAAATATGGATCTTTTTTATAGGTAGGGTACCTGTAGTGAAAGAGGGAGTAGGAATGCTCCGATTCTAATTCATGACCAAGGAGAAGTCTGATGCTCCTTGCATCATTCGTCAGGCAAATTTGTGACTGGAGCCATATAAGAAAGATTCTTTTCCTGGTGGAAGAATGGAAGTTATCGTGGTTGTCAACGCTTTTTGTGCCTATGTTCTTAACCATCACCAGATTGGACAAGGACAAAGCAGTGTATGCAGTTTGGGTTTATTTTAATGAAGTCAGAAGGCTAGGTTATGGGAACCTGGTAAAGAGATGTTTTGAGGTCAAGGACTTTGGGGAATGAAAGGACTCTCAGAGGCCCAACTTGCTCAACATTCAGGAGCCCAAGAGATTGTGCTTTCTTGTTGGTCTGATGAAACATCTGAATATACTGAGCTGGAAACCACAAGGGAAAGGAAAGGCTTTTGTTTCAGGAAGTGAAGATCTTAGGCTCTAAGCAGCCATATAAATTGAGCTCATGGCAACTTCTCTGCGCTTAATGGAGTTATAGATTTAAGGAGTTGCTGTACTATTTTGGTACAAATAAAGTCCAAATTTCAGAAGACACATATTTTAATGAATATGAACCATACTTTAACTTTCTGCCACTGCTTTTGGTGTGCAAACCTCAAGATGTGTTTGAATTACCAAGTATCTCTCCTATCTATGCTTTTATCTTGGTTATAAAAGAGATTTAATTTCACAGATCCAAAAGGAAACTGTGCTATCAAGAAAGACACAATTATAATTTGAGAAGTGGCGTATGAGTCACAAAATTGTCCTAAATTTCTGTCCACCTGGCTCCTTTTAATGAAACTACTGAAACCTAGGCTGATAACAACTCTCAGTAACACAAATATGGAGTAGAAATTCAGGATACACTGATTAAATACTGTCTGACATCTCAAGAATTGTTCAGTTGCATACATAATGACATTATCACTGATATAATCAAAATTTATCAACGAGTTTTGCTTTATGTAAATATTTTTCAGGACTGGAAATACTCTGACATCATTCCCATGTGAGATATATCTTGCCAGACAGGCAGACACTTTTGGCTGCAGGGAATGGGCATCTGTCACCAATTGCCTGAGCCAGCAATGCTAGCTCAAGGCCCAGATGATTCAGATAATTGTAGAATCTGACCTTAAGGAAGCAGTGTGGGAAATATCTGAATATTGCTTAGCATGATATTTATAAAGAGTAAATGAACAACACAAATTCTTTTTTTTATTTTTTATTTTTTTCACAGTTAATTTTATTTTATTTATTTATTTTTTAAATTTTATTTTTACTTTGTTTTACTTTATAATACCATATTGTGTGTTTTGCCATTCATTGACATGAATCCGCCACGGGTGTATACGAGCTCCCAATCCTGAATCCCCCTCCCACCTCCCACCCCACATCCTTTCTCTGGATCATCCCCGTGCACCAGCCCCAAGCATCCTGTATCCTGTTTCGAACATAGGCTGGTGCACAAATTCTTAATTAGTCTATCTCTTGGTGTCTTGAAATTCCCAGCATATTATAATTATGCGGCTTTGAGTAAGCCTAGCCAAAAGTGAGTCATCTCTAGTTTTAATAGGCTATATGTGCATTTTTATTAATAGTTGACTAATTTTGAAAGATTCTTTTTGTATTATCCTTAAAAATTGATAATATTGAATACCATCAGGAGAGAATTCAGGCCACACTCATATGAATTCCTCATTACCCATAAAATATGAACATCATTATTCTAAAGAATTATAGAGGACTTGTGGTGAGAACCTACAACAGATGCACAAAAACCAAAAAGAAAATTACTCAAACATATTGCAAAAGAAAATCATCAATTCACAACAGGAAAAGAGAAGAAATAAACAGAGAAGAACTACAAAAGCAACTAGAAAATAAGTAATACAGTGGCAAATAAGTACATAACTATCAATAATTATTTTAAATGTCAATGGACTAATTTGTCCCATCAAAGGACAGAATGGATAATTGGATTAAAAAAAAAAACAGGACCCATCTATATGCTGCTTACAGGATACTCCCTTCAGAGATAAAGACACCTACAGACTGAAAGTGAAAGGAAAAGAAAAGGAAAAGAAAGCAGGGTAACAATACTCATATCACACAAAATAGACTTTAAAACAAAAGCCGTATCAAAAGACAAAGAAGGCCATTATATAATGATAAAGACATCAACACAAGAAGAGGATGTTACACTTATTAACACATGTGCACCAAATACAGGAGCTTCCCTGGTGGCTCAGCTGGTGAAGAATCTTTCTGCGATGTGACCTTGGTTCAGTCCCTGGGTCGGGAAGATCCCCTGGAAAAGGGAACAGCTACCCATTCCAGTATTCTAGCCTGGAAAATTCCTTAAAATATATAAAGTAAATATTAATAGACATAAAGGAAGAAGTTGATAATTATACAATGCTTTCACTTTTCATGCATTGGAGAAGGAAATGGCAACCCACTCTAGTGTTCTTGCCTGGAGAATCCTACGGACGGGGGAGCCTGGTAGGCTGCCGTCTATGGGGTCACACAGAGTTGGACATGACTGAAGCGACTTAGCAGCAGCAGCAGCAGTAGGGGAATTTAACTCCCCACTTACATTAATGGAATAGATCATCCAGACAGAAAATCAATAAGGCAACAGTGGTATTAAATGACACAATAGACCAGTTGAACTTACTAGATATCTACAGGACATTATATCTAAAACAAGCAGAATACACATTTATTTAAACAGTGCTCCTGGAATGTTCTCCAGGATACATCACATAGTAGGCCACAAAATAAGTCACAAGAAATTTAAAAGGATAAAAATTATATCAGGCATTTTTTCACAATATAAAACTAAATCAACTACAGAAAGAAAAATGAGGAAAGTACAAAGATATGGAAACCAAACAACATTCTACCAGTTGGTCAATGAAAGAAATCAAAGAAGAATTTTAAAAAACATCTTGCAATAAATGAAAATATATACAACTTTCCAAAGCCTATGGAGAAATAAAAGCAGTTCTAAGAGGGAGATTTATAGCAATACACACCTTCCTCAAGAAATAAGAAAAACCTAAAATAAACAACTTAACCTACCACATGAAGGAATTAGAAAAAGAAGAATAAACAAAGCCCAAAGCCTGAAGAAGGAAGGAAATCATAAACATCAGAAAAGAAATAAATGAAATAGAGACCTAAAAAACAATGGAAAAGATCCATGAAACTAAGAGCTGGTTTTTTTTCCAAAGATAAACAAAATTGATAAACCTTTAGCCAGGAGAAGGAAATGGCAACCCACTCCAGTATTCTTGCCTGGAGAATCCCATGGATGGAGGAGCCTGGCGGGCTACAGTTCGCGGGGTCGCAAAGAGTTGGACACGACTGAGCAACTTCACTTTCACTTTCACCAATAAACAGAATGAGAAATGAAACAGAAGTAGCAGCCAATACCACAGAGATACAAAAAAATCACAAGAGAGAAGAGGCTCTGCTATGGCTTCCACTGGTGTCAGCATGAGCACTAGGGCTCAACAAATGAATCTGCTGGAATTCGGACAATGTGGGAGATTATCTTCGGGCATCTCCTGCTTAGCCACCAATAGGAATGACTTCCAGATGAACTTGCTCCTCAATTTGGAACTCTTTGCTGCCAGAGTGTGGCTGGCCAGGAATTTGAGAGACATTGACCTAATACCACTTTCAGCCTGGGATGTGGCCATAAAGACTCATGGAACTCCAGTGCTGTACTTGAATCTTCCAAAAACAGCACCTCCAGTCTGTGACCATCACAGGGCTTGCTCTGATGGCAGTTGAGGTTTGACTCAAATGGACACCTTCCCTTCTCAGCCTGACTTTCTTTCCTTTGCTGAGTCCACTCAGAACACCCTTCTCTGTTCAGCAGGCAGGTTTCAGCTAAAGTGTTGTCCTCTGTTCTGTGGAGTTTTGTGGGTTGTGTCCTCAGTCATGTCCAACTCTTTTCAACCCTTTGGATTACAGCCTGCCAGGCTCCTCTCTTCAAGGGATTTTTCAGGCAAGAATACTGAAGTGGGTTGCCATTTCTCCCTCTAGGGGATCTTCCCGACCCAGGGCTCAAACCCATGTTTCCTGTGGCTCCTGCATTGCAAAAGAATTCTTTACCTGCTGAGCCACTGGGCCCTATAAAGGTCTGTACATAGTTCTTAATTATCTGCAGGGGATGATCTTTGCTTTTGTCCTGAGGAATAATCTAGGGGTATTTTAACAAATTTAAGTAAGACTGTCCCTGTATGCAGGTAACATAATACTACACATAAAAAATTCTAGTCTCCACCAAATAACTATTCAGTTCAGTTCAGTCGCTCAGTCGTGTCCGACTCTTTGCGACCCCATGAATCGCAGCACGCCAGGCCTCCTTGTCCATCACCATCTCTCGGAGTTCACTCAGACTCATGTCCACCGAGTCAGTGATGCCATCCAGCCATCTCATCCTCGGTCGTCCCCTTCTTCTCCTGCCCCCAATCCCTCCCAGCATCAGAGTCTTTTCCAATGAGTCAACTCTTCGCCTGAGGTGGCCAAAGTATTGGAATTTCAGCTTTAGCATCATTCCTTCCAAAGAAATCCCAGGGTTGATCTCCTTCAGAATGGACTGGTTGGATAAATAAATGACTTCATTAAAGTTGCAGGATACAATATTAGTATACAGAAATCTGTTGTTTTGTATACACTAAAAATGAACGATCAGAAAGCAAAAATAATCCATTTAAAATTGCATTCAAAAGAATAAAATACTTAGGAATAAACTTAACTAAGGAGGTGTAAGGATTATATCCTGAAAACTATAAAGCCTGATGAAGGAAACTGAAGAAAGTACAAAGAAGTGGAAAGCTATTCCATGCTCTTGGATTCAAAGAATTAATATCATTAAAATAGCCATACTACCCAAAGTAATTTATAGATTTAATGCAATCCCTATCAAAATACCCATGACTTTGGTCACAGAACTGGAACAAATAATCCTAAAGTTCATATGGAACCACAAAAGACCCTGAATTGCCAAAGAAATCTTGAGAAAAAAGTGAACAAAGCTGAAAGCATCACCCTTCCTGACTTCAGACTATACTGCAAATCCACAGTAATCCTAACAGAATGGTAGTGGCACAAAAACAGACACATAGATCAATGGCACAAAATAGAGCCCAGAAAAAAATCCATTTGCTAAGTTGAATTAATATATTAATAATGAAGAGAGCAAGAATATACACTGGAAAAAAAGACAGTCTCTTCAATAAGTACTGCTGGGAAAACTGGACACCTACATGTAAAAGAATGAGATTAGAACATTTTTGGGACTTCCTTGGTAGTGCAGTTGATAAGAGTCTGCTTGCCAGTGCAGGGGACATGGGTTCGATCTCTGGTCCACAAAGATGCTGCAGAGCAACTAAGCCCATGCACCACAACTACTGAGGCCACACTCTAGAGCTCGCAAGCCACAAGCTCTACTGCAGCCGCTGAAGCCTGTGTGACTACAGCCTGTGCTCCACAGCAAGAGAAGCCCCCACCACGAGAAGCCCATGCACCACAACAAAGAGTAGCCTACTCACCACAGCTAGATTAGGCCCATGCAAAGCAGCAAAGACCCAGCACAACCAAAAACAAATAAATAAAAATTTTAAATAACATTTCCTCACACAATATGCAAAAATAAACTAAAACTGGATTAAAGACCTAAATTGAGACCCAAACCCATAAAACTCCCAGAAGAAAACAGACAGAACACTCTTTGACATAAATGATAACAATATTCTTTTGGATCTGTCTCCTAAGACAAAAAAAAAAAGTAAAAGCAAAAATAAACAAATGGGACCTAATTAAACTTAAAAGCTTTTGTACATCAATGGCAACCATCAACAAAATGAAAAGACAACCTACTAAATGGGAGAAAATATTTGCAAATGATATGACCAACAAGGGGTTAATATCCAAAATATTAATATGTAAACAGTTCATACAACTGTTTATACAATTTTTAAAAAGCCCATCAAAAAATGGTCAAAAGACTTGAACAGACATATTCCAAAGAAGACATATAGAGGCTAACAGACATGTGGAAAGATATTCAACATCACCAACTGTTAGAGAAATAAAAATTAAAACAACAATGAGACATTAGTTCACACCTGTAAGAATGGCTATCACCAAAAAGTTTACAAATAACAAATGTTGGCTATGATGTGTAGAAAAGGGACCCCTTGTACACTGTTGGTAGGAATGTAAATTAGTGCAACCAGTATGGAAAATAAGATGGATATTCCTCGAAAAACTAGAAGTAGGGACTTCTCTGGTGGCCCACCTTCCAATACAGGGAAAGCAGGTTTGATCCCTGGTTGGGGGACTAAGATCCCACATGACACAGGGCAATTAAGCCCATGTATTACAACTACTGAATCTGCACACCACAAGTAGAGAGAAGCCCATGTGCCACAAAAAAAGATCCTGCATGCCACCACTAACACTTGAAAGTGAAAGCAAAGTTGCTCAGTCATGTCTGACTCTTTGCAACCCCATGGACTGTAACCTACCAGGTTCCTCCTGGTTCCTCCTCTGTCCATGGGATTTTCCAGGCAAGAACACTGGAGTGGGTTGCCATTTCTTTCTCCAGGAGATCTTCCCAACCCAGGGATTGAACTCAGGTCTCCCACATTGTAGGCAGACACTTTACCATCTGAGCCACCAGGGAAGTCACTAACACTTGATGGAGCCAAATAAATAAATATTAAGAGAAAAAAAAACTAAACTAAAGTAGAACTACCATATGATCCAACAACTCTACTCCTGAGTGTATATCTGGAAAAAAAAAAAAACAAATGAAAACACTAATTTGAAAAGATGAAACACTTCAGTGTTCATTGCAACACTATTTGACAATAACCAAGGTATGGAATACAGACTTGACGTACTCCTTTTCCTATTTGGAACCAGTCTGTTGTTCCATCTCCAGTTCTAACTGTTGCTTCCTGACCTGCATATAGGTTTCTCAAGAGGCAGGTCAGGTGGTCTGGTATTCCCATCTCTTGAAGAATTTTCCACAGTTTACTGTGATCCACACAGTCAAAGGCTTTGGCATAGTCAATAAAGCAGAAATAGATGTTTTTCTGGAACTTTCTTGCTTTTTCGATGATCCAGTGGATATTGGCAATTTGATCTCTGGTTCCTCTGCCTTTTCTAAAACCAACTTGAACATCTGGAAGTTCATGATTCACGTATTGCTGAAAGAAGCACCAGCTGGAATCAAGATTGCCGGGAGAAATATCAATAACCTCAGATATGCAGATGACACCACCCTTATGGCGGAAAGTGAAGAGGAACTAAAAAGCCTCTTGATGAAAGTGAAAGAGGAGAGTGAAAAGGTTGGCTTAAAGCTCAACATTCAGAAAACGAAGATCATGGCATCTGGTCCTATCACTTCGTGGCAAATAGATGGGGAAACAGTGGAAACAGTGTCAGACTTTATTTGGGGGGGCTCCAAAATCACTGCAGATGGTGACTGCAGCCATGAAATTAAAAGACGCTTACTCCTTGGAAGAAAAGTNTCCCATCACTTCATGGGAAATAGATGGGGAAACAGTGTCAGACTTTATCTTCTTGGGCTCCAAAATCACTGCAGATGGTGACTGCAGCCATGAAATTAAAAGACGCTTACTCCTTGGAAGGAAAGTTATGACCAACCTAGATAGCATATTCAAAAGCAGAGACATTACTTTGCCAACAAAGGTCCATCTAGTTAAGGCTATGGTTTTTCCAGTGGTCATGTATGGATGTGAGAATTGGACTGTGAAGAAAGCTGAGTGCCAAAGAATTGATGCTTTTGAACTGTGGTGTTGGAGAAGACTCTTGGGAGTCCCTTGGACTTCAAGGAGATCCAACCAGTCCATCCTAAAGGAGACCAATCCTGGGTGTTCATTGGAAGGACTGATGCTGAAGCTGAAACTCCAGTACTTTGGCCACCTCATGAGAAGAGTTGACTCATTGGAAAAGACCCTGATACTGGGAGGGATTGGGGGCAGAATGAGAAGGGGACGACAGAGGATGAGATGGCTGGATGGCATCACTGACTCGATGCACATGAGTTTGGGTGAACTCCAGGAACTGGTGATGGTCAGGGAGTCCTGGTGTGCTGCAATTCATGGGGTTGCAAAGAGTCAGACACGACTTAGTGACTGAACTGAACTGATGCTTTCTTCTGAATGTTTTACGGTTTCTGGTTATATATTTAGGTCATTAATCCATTTTCAGTTTACTTTTTGTATAAGGTGTCAGAAAATATTCTAGTTTCATTCTTTTCCATGTTGCTGTTGAGTTTTTCCAAGATCACGTATTGATGAAACTGTCTTCTTACCTGTATTTTTACCTCCTTTGTCATAGCTTAATTGACCATATTGTATGAATTTAGGAAAAGATTTTTCACTGTACCTGTAGTGTATAAGTAATATTTCATAGTTTCTTTTATTAATTTTTAGGCCCAAAGCAGCTTAAGAAACATTTTGCCTTAATTTTTTAAATTATACAAATAAATTGAAAGAAAATATATTTATTTCATTCTTAAATAACTGGAGGATTGTGTGTACCAGTTGTACACTGCATAATTTCTCAAACTTTGAAATGAGATTGGATCATGCCAATCTTACTTCTTATGCCACATTAATTTTAATTCAGTGCTTGCTTTTTAGCAAGGTCACTGCCAAAAATCTAGCTTTGCAAAGATAAGAGGTCACTGAAAGGTTGTAGCATGATCTAATACTAACATTGTAAACTGCTTCAACCTGTTAGTAGCTGGTTATCTTACTGATGTTATATATCCTTTGCTTGTNAATTTTAATTCAGTGCTTGCTTTTTAGCAAGGTCACTGCCAAAAATCTAGCTTTGCAAAGATAAGAGGTCACTGAAAGGTTGTAGCATGATCTAATACTAACATTGTAAACTGCTTCAACCTGTTAGTAGCTGGTTATCTTACTGATGTTATATATCCTTTGCTTGTTTTTTCACTAAGTCTTGTCTGACTCTTCTGCGATCCCATGGACTATAGCCTGCAAGGCTCCTTTGATTCACGGATTTCCTAGGCAAGAGCTCTGGAGTAGGCTGCCATTTGCCTCTCCAGTGGATCTTCCTGACCCAGGGATCAAACTAGTCTCTCCTTCATTGGCAGGCAGATTTTTATCACTGAGTCATCAAAGAAACTCTGGTATCTTATAGTGTCCTTATAGTCTCTCAAAAGTTTAAGAAATCTTACAGCTGTGAGTGCCCTATGGTGCCATGTGACACCAAGGCACACTATATGGAAGCTATACCCTTAGAATCAGATACACTCAGAGTCTTATTATTAATAGGATCTTCTTTCTCCTAGTTTGCTTTTCTGGATATGCTCTTCCACTTTTACTTTTCACTCTTAAAGAGAGTCAATAGAAAGTAATAATGACATGCTAAACTTTATGCAGCATGAGGGCTCACAGACTTGACATATTCTTTTAGCAATTAATGTATACAGTTATACTTCAGTAATACAGACATATGAATATATATAAAATATAAAGTATTCTGATAAAACATAGTAGATAGTCGTGTCAGTCAAATGCAACAGCTTCTTTTCACTCTCTTTTCCTTACAGTTTAAAGGAAATTGTCATACCTAAAATCAGGAAATTTATGCTAATACAGAATTATTAAAAATAAACTTTTCTTGAGAATCAAGGATCTTATACAGGTAGGGCAGTTGTTTTCCTATGAACAGAGGAAACTTCAGAAAAAAATTAATTCAGAAGTCTGAAAAACTATATTTATTATAGGAATCTTATGTTTGATTTCTTCACCAAAATTAATGGCACTATTTTTCTATACTTTCATATTGTATATGAAATACTACATGTATATGACTATATACTTATTGCCCCTGGGTAGGAAGAAGGGCTTCCCTGTAGCTCAGCTGGTAAAGAATCCACCTGCAATGCAGGAGACCCCAGTTCAATCCCTGGGTAGGGAAGATCCCCTGGAGAAGGGATAGGCTACCCACTCAGGTATTTTTGGGCTTCCCTGTTGGCTCAGCTGGTAAAGAGTCCACCTGCAATGCAGGATACCTGGGTTGGGAAGATCCTTTGGAGAAGGCCTGGAGAATTCCATGGACTGTACCGTCAGTCTATGGGGGTTGCAAAGAGTCAGACACAACTGAGCGACTTGCGCTTTTTAGGAAGAAGGGAGTTCTGAGTTAGAAAATTGGCTAGAAATGTCCTCTGATTTGTTTTCCAGCTTGGTCTGTCCCAGAACTGACAGCATGTGGGGGAAAGAAGAGGCTTGAGGTAGAGCTTCTTTCACTACCCATTGAAAACTGCCCTCTGGCTGAGTGGTAAAAGGGAAAACACATCTAAGAGGAGTGTGGTCAGTTCGGGAAGATAAAACAAAAATGAAGGAGAAGAACAGTGGAAAATAGGAATAAGAAAGCACAGGAATATGTACTCAAGTTGGCAGAATTTGCTTAGAATTTCTATAAATCCCAGAGAGATAAAACTCAGGTTGGACAAAATTCGAGGTAGAGAATTAACTTACCTGAGATAGGTATATGAGAAATTATTTTATTTAGAGTTGTAATTTCAATCTACCTACCTTGTCCACTCAAAATCATCTGCATTGAAAATACTTTTAAGTAGTAAATCTCTCACTGTGTCTCTGCAGTGAACATACAGGGTAAGCAATGCCCCTAGTACAACTTTTGCTCGAGAGTTATGAGTATCCAGCACCACCAGCTCTGCAACCTCTTCTAGATGATGTATCATATCTGCATGGACTTTTTCCACCTCTTTTTTTGGATGAGAGCTCACAAAACTTTTGATACAATCATTATAAAATATGATCTGGCTCTGAAAAAATAAGGTATAAAAGTAATAATTTTGAAGTATAAATTTCATAAGTGAAAACAGATATTCTCAAGAGTGGTGTGGTGTGGTGTTGACCGAAGGCAGGAGGAGAAGGGGACAACAGAGGACAAAATGGTTGGATGGCATCATCGACTCAATGAACATGAGTTTGAGCAAGCTCTGGGAGATAGTGAAGGACGGAGAAGTCTGGCATGCTGCAGTCCATGGGGTCTCAAAGAGTCGGACACGACTGAGCTACTGAACAACAATATGTGGTGTGTATTATGCAAGAGTCATCATATGTGTGTAAAAGAGAGCTTACACATTTGTATGCATTTGACACTTAGAGATTGAACTTTGATTAATGCTTGTGGGAGCCTTATTCTTTAATAGATGGAAACATATTTATCACCAACATTTATATTTTCTAAATTTTATATTCTTAATCTATCATCGCTTAGGCTAAGTAAGAACCTGGGGACAGTAATAATGGTATCATAATTCCAAGATTAAATTACTTCTGTTTTCTGAGTGGGACTCAGAAATAGGTTAAGTTTGTAATTTTTAAGATCTTTATATAACTTCTATTATTTGATCCATCTTTTGTCACTCTTTCCATACATACCAGAGCAGTTTTAAAAAGGCTACTAGA
This sequence comes from Cephalophus harveyi, assembly GCA_006410635.1. NCBI lineage: Eukaryota > Metazoa > Chordata > Mammalia > Artiodactyla > Bovidae > Cephalophus > Cephalophus harveyi. The sequence continues at coordinate 180,992 of SJYT01031762.1, forward strand.
TTTAAGTCAAATTGACGTGGCATTTAATGGAGGGAGATATGTTAGGAGGTTCATAGGTTTCTGGCCTGTAATTAGGTGAATTGTGATTCCAGTCACTAAGATATTATATCTATTGGAAGAATAGCATGCTGTAGGTGAAGGGACACAATGGATTCATCTGGGATATACTGAATTTGAAGTGCTTAAGGAATACATGGGCTTCCCAGGTGGCACTAGTGGTAAAGAACCTGCCTGCCAATGCAGGAGTCGTAAAGATGTGGGTTTTAACCCTGGGTCGGGAAGGTCCCCTGGAGGAAGGCATGGCAACCCACTCCAGTATTCCTGCCTGGAGAATCCCCATGGACAGAGGAGCCCAGTGGCCTGCAGTCCACGGGGTTACAAAGAGTCAGACACAACTGAAGCGACTTAGCACTCTTAAGAAATACACAAGAGGAGCTATGAAGAAATAAATATTAGGATAATTAGCATAGAGGTAATACGTAGAATGGTGAGATTTTTTTCTTTCCAGGGCAAGATAAGTGTACCCAGATGGGAAACTTGATGTATCAGCTAGTGTTTTGGCAGCATGCAACAGAAACTAACTCTGACTTTCTGAAAGCGTGTTGTAGATCTCTAATAGCAGATTAGCTGGAGGTGAGAGCTGAGGCTTAGGAAGTGGGCAGAAGCAAGAATCTGGGCCAGGCATCAGGAACCATAGTCATGGTCATGCCACAGAAGAGTCTGATCAAAAGTCACTGTACTGTCACACCTGAGGTATTTATTCAAGATTCACAGCCTCAGGAGAGAGCAACCAGTGGGCTGAGACCCTCTCCGAGGCTGCCTCAATGTAGGTTGAGGGAAGGTTTGGATATGGTAAAACTGATTATGAACTAGATTTTATCTATTTATTTAGCTAAACATAGAGGACTTCTCAACTACTATAGTTTGATTAAATCTATATTGAAATTCTCTTAGTGGATATAGCACGTAAATATTTTATTATCCCAACAGGTGTCCATTCAGAGATAGTTCCTAGTTATGTTACATATGTAGAAGTGTTTACAAGAGGAAGGGAAGTTGTAAATTGCATACCAGGATGGGAAATTTGCAGTTAGTAAGGCAGATATGGGAAAACAAAAATATGTTCAGTGAGTGAAGTTGAAATCTATCATAAAATATTTTTGGAAACAGATTACTGACTGCTTCTAATTATTAAGCATGTTTGGAAGACCAGGGATTTGGGAAAGATCCTTTCTTAGTAGAGCAGATTATTTGAATGCCTGGTAAACTGCAGAAATGTGCATACTGATTAATTATAATTTTGTTGTCTGCATAAACAACAGCTTAAATAAGTCCTTGACTTAAGATCTGAAAGCACTTTATTAATATTCAGGCAAGTGAATGACAAAGGAGACCAAGGAGATTTGATAATCAGAATTTGTGTCCATAATCCCAGATTATCTTAATAAAGACTTGAAAATTAGGGTGGGTCAAGGAGAAGGCAATAGCACCCCACTCCAGTGTTCTTGCCTGGAGAATCCCAGGGACGGGGGAGCCTGGTGGGCTGCCGTCTATGGGGTCGCACAGAGTCGGACACGACTGAAGTGACTTAGAAAAAAAAAAGGTAAAGTAAAAAACTGTAATGCTATTTTAAAATTTAACAGAGAACTACAAGGTCAAGCGTGCTTTAAAAATACTTGGTAATAGTAACTCATGGCAATATGGCTTTTACTTTCATTACTCCAGAAAAATTGCTATCTCTGAGGTTCATGTTGACCCTAATAACTGACAGACACAATGGAGTTTTCAGACCTTTCTAGAGCATTTAAAAATGATGACCACTCACTTTTTCTAGAGAAAAATCAAACAAACAAAAATGTCCCTCTCTCCTCCCTTAGCTTCCATAACAAATCTCATCATTTCTCTTCTTTTTATTTTTTCCGCTTCTTTTTTTTTTAACCCATGTACTAATCCCCAGAAGCTGTGAATATGTCACCTTATGATGGAAACAGTTGATTAAGACCTTGTGACAGGGAGGTTCTAGATTTTCTGAGTGGGGCCAGTGTAATCACATGTATCCTTAAAATTGGAGAACTTTCTCTGCTTCTAAACAGAGGGAGATATAACTACAGAAGAATGGTCAAAGAGCGGGGACACTGGTAGCTTTGAAGATAAAGGAAGGGGCTATGAATCAAAGAATTCCAGAAGATGGTAAAAAGACAAAGAAAGAGGAATACAGTCCTACTGATACCCTGATTTTTGCCAAGTAAGACCTACTTTGCACAGTGATCCACTGGAGAAGGGAATGGAAAAACCACTTCAATAGTCTTGCCTCGAGAACCCCATAAACAGTATGAAAGGAAAAGAGATATGACACTCCATGGAAGATGTACCCCCCGACCCCCAGGTTGGACAGTGTCCCATATGCTACTGGGGAAGGGCAGAGAAATAGCTTCAGAAAGAATGAAGAGGCTGGGCCAAAGCAGAAATGACACTCAGTTGTGCATGTGTCTGGTGGTGAAAGTAAAGTCTGATGCTGTAAACAACAATATTGCATAGGGACCTGGAACGTTAGGTTCATAAGTCAAGGTAGATTGGACATGGTCAAGCAGGAGATGGCAAGAGTAAAACGATGGATGTGAGTCTGAGTGAACTCCGGGAGATGGTGATGGACAGGGAGGCCTGGCGTGCTGCAATTCATGGGGTCGCAGAGTCGGACTCGACTGAGCAACTGAACTGAACTGAAGGTATGGAATCAGCCAAAGTGTCCATCAGAACAGATAAAGAAGGTGTGTTACACATATATAATGGAGTAGTATTCAGCCATAAAGAAGAATGAAATTCTACCATTTGTAGCAATGTGGATGAACCTACAGAACATTATGCTTAGTGAAATAAGTCAGAGAAAGCGATATCACTTAACATATAGAATCTAAAAAATAAAAATAATACAAACAAATGTATTTGATAAAACAGAAACAGACTCACAGATATAGAAAACAAACTAGTGGTTACCAGTGGGGAGACGGAAGGGAGGAGAAGCACATTAAGGGTATGGGATTAAGAGAAATAAACTATTATGATTAAAATAGATAAACCACAAAGATATATTGTGCAACACAAGGAATTATAGCCATTACTGTGTAATAACCTTTGATAGAATATAATCTATAAAAATACTGAATCAGTATGCTGTATACCAGAAACTAATATCATTTTATAAATAACTATACATAATAAAAAAAGAAAATAAATATTTTAAAACAATAATTTTGTCTTTTCTTTTGGTCTGATCAGTATTTTACATGGTTTCATGCATATTTTGATTTTTATTCTAAAGCAGGTCTGTTATTAAGACTTTCTGAGAAAGAAATCCAAAGAGCTGAAGAAGGAAGAATATTTTGTATTCTGTAATACAATAAATAGGCTTTAATGGGGTTAGTTGACTCTTAAAATGGATCTATTAAGTCAAGAAAATTGCCTTAGTTAACCATTTTAGGGAAAGTGGGGGAAGGGTACCAGAGTGATCAGAGGCGGTAGCAGTAGCTGGAAAGGCAGGGAGACAGCTGCCCAAGAAAAGAGGTAAAAGCCGATGGAGTCCCTATTGCTTCCTATAGGGGTCATTACCTTCCAACCTGTCAAGATGTCAAAGCATTAACAAGATTAAGGGGAAAAAAACCAACCATAAGGTAAAAGAGTTTTCCTCTAAAACACAGAGGTAGCTTTTGATGTAGGATATGTTAAATTTCCCATGAGGTGATGCTTTTCTTATTAATGAACACTTTAAACCCCCCCACCTCCAAGCCCAACCAGTGTCAGGAAAAGCACAGTATCCTGCTCAAGTTCTCACCCCTAGGCCACTGCCTGACTAGTTCTATCTGCCTAAATTACAGAGGTAGGGAAACCAAGGCTGTTGTCAGAATACATAGAATTTCACTTTTGTATTTATTCAAGACACTTATTCACTAACAAGGTAACTCAAATGAAAAGGCTTCGGGCATATGCAAAAATGGAAAGTGATCTCCACTCAGGGGAAGGAGCCTCCTGGAGAGAATTGTGCCTTATCAGTGTTGCAGACCTCCATTTGAAAAGCCAGTGGATTTCAATCAGGGACGTAAGCCCAGGACAGCAAAGCCCTGTGCAAAATGCAAAGGAACCTAAGTAATGCAGCCATAAGGATGAGATCAGTAAAGCTCCAGACAAGTGTGGAGACTGATTTCAAATACGATCTTTCTTGTCAAATCATTTTTAGCACTTTAGACTTGTCCTCCAGAAAGACTGTACATGTTCCTTAAGGGAAATTACTGTAATGTGGAAAACCGGGACAGCTTGAATGTCCATCCAAAGGAAATAAGGAAATGACAAAATCAATCATGACATATCCACTCTCTGGAACTTAGGCATCTGCTTAAAAGAATGAGTTTGATCTCAAAATCCTGAAAGGGAAAATGGCTATTTTTTTTTTTTAACAAAACAAGTATCAAAACAATGTGTATATGATTCTAATTTTCCAAATTTTTTGTTTTGGCAACATTTCCATTTTGTAAAGCAAGTGTATTAGATGCAATCTTTGTGCACCTTCTCAGATTTCCTTTACTGTCTCTTTTCTTTGAAGATAACCTCAACACCTCTATTGCATCTTGACCATGACCATTGCCTTCACTGAACTCCCTGGGATTGCTGGGGTTCAATGAAACCTTGGGCCTCCATAGCTCTTGCTTCCCATACACTGAATCCTATTGATATCAAGTCATCACTTGAAATGCCAGACTGTTACATAAAGGAATTTTCTTCCTGAGTGGCTGCCAAGGGCTGAAAATATGGAGAGTTACCCCTAGTATGGGGGCTTCCCAGGTGGTGCTAGTGGTAAAGAGCCTACCTACCAATGCAGGAGAACAGGTTCGATTCCTGGGTCGGGAAGATCCCCTGGAGGAGGGCATGGCAACCCACTCCATTATTCTTGCCTGGAGAATCCCATGGACAGAGGAGCCTGGTGGGCCACAGTCCATAGGGTTCCACAGAGTCAGACACAACTAAAGAAAATTAGCATGCGCACATGCACAGTCCCACTATGAGGTGAAACTCGGCCGATGGAAAGTGAGAGCCAGGAGGCACATGAACAGAGCAGTGCCCTCCCCTTGCTCCTTGCAGCAGTGCACTCTGAAGTGCGATTGCTTCTTGCAGCCTTTCCAGCATATCTGCTGCTCTCCTGCTGTGTCTCTGCCAGGCCTGTTGTGAAATGTGGCCAGAGCAGTGACACACCTCATCACATTGCTTTGCATCTTTCTTACCCCACTTCCGCTGCTTCCTCATCTTCACCCACTTCAGTGTGCATTTTCCAAGTAAAGTGGACACAGATTAACCCTTGCTTCTGCCTCTCCAGGCTAGAAGGCCCAGGCCAAAACCACAAGCAAACTAGATATTAAGGCTCTGTGTAAATTTTAGTGACGGTATCAGACTTTCATAGAAATAACCCTTTGCTTGTAAATTCATAGACATGTGAGAAGGAGACACTTCAGATTAAGCAGTGGTTAGCTGCTGCTGCTTACATTTTTAACATGTATTACTTTTGTATATTTATTTAAACAATCAGTTAATACCATAAAGTCATGCCATGTTAACAAGCCTAGCACATGATTCCCTCCTTTACTCCTTTGCAGGCAATATATTATTGTATTTCTCAGGCAAAATTAGTTTACAATAGTCTTAAAATTTTTTAACTGTGTGACAGTTGTTCACTTGTCTCCTTGGGAACACGAGAGACAAGCCAAAAAAGTCCAGAAAAGAAGACCAATGCCGTGATATCATGAAGGCTGTGTATTAAGCAACAGTGAAGACTCCTACCCCCAAAATTCTTGGTTTGTGAGATAATAAATGTGCTCACTGTTTAAGAAACTTTAAATTGGGTATTCTGTTGGTTGCCTTAAAACCATTCTGGGGGATTGTTTATATATGAATGCATTTGTGTATGAATCTGACTTTACACATATAATAATATATATATTACCATGAAATACATGGTGTCATAAGAGTTAATATTTGTCTTATTTACTTTCATGTCCTCAGCTCCTAACATGGTACCTACACAGTGTAGGAGGTCAACAAACATTTCTTGAATTGAACTAACGAGTCCCATTCATCTTAATCTGTATATTACACATCCAGTGGGAGGCTATAAAATGAAGAGAAGGTAAGGTACACAAAATAAAATCTGAATCACTTCTCATCCAAAAAGCTTAAGCCTATCAGTAAAGTTAACAATAACAAAAACTGCATTATTTAAATCATATCATATAGCACTATCTAAACGACAGCAGCAAAATTTAAAATGGATAAACAAGGACTGCTATATAGCACTCTGCTCAATAAACTCAGCTCAATGTCATGTGGCAGCCTGGATGGGAAGGGAGTTTGGGGGAGAATGGATACATGTATAGGTATGGCTGAGTCCTTTTGCTGTCCACCAGAAACCATCTCAACATTGCTAATTGGTTATATTCCAATATAAGAAAAAAGTTTAAAAATAACAATAAAAGATAGCAGCAAACCGCAGTGAGAATTAAAAGATCACACTCCTGTTTCCATGTTATTTCTAGATATAACCAATTAAAAACAGCTCGTAAAAGGATTCTGTTTTGGGTAGGGTAATCATAGTATTTGAAGAGTACAAATAGGATAAGACAACAGAATGTAACAAGGCACCAACAAAGAGTTAAGGTGGGTGGTAGAAGCAGTTGTTACCCCAGTGAGAGCTATCATTTCATGATATAGATCAAGGCCCTCATCTAAACCCAGTCTGTCAACCCTTGCCTTTAGTAGCTTCCGAATTGCAATAACAAAACTTAGCCAACTTTAAATTACAGACATGGGTGGGAAAAACGGTTGACACAGACAAATGATATTCATTTATGCAATATTTATTATCCTAGTACAATGTGCCAGGAAATATTCTAAGTGCTTGAGATTCAGTAACAAGGCAAAGAGACAAAAATCCCCACCCACATGGAATGTATGTTCTAGAATTGGAGGGGATGGGTTGGGAGGGACAGTAACCAAAAATTTCAGGAATTCATTTTAGTCCTTCATGTCCTAGCAAGGCTAGCTCTGAAAAAACTTGTCAAAGCAGCAAGGTTCTGCTGTTTTCTTCCCCACTGTCTGGTGTGTTTTGCACCATGCTTCGCAGCTTCCACACTGCAGCCTCCTTAACTATCTGCTCAGGGTGATGAGTCTGGTCAGCTGACTCTCAGGGGGTCTTGAGACAGAGCCTGCTAATCTATTGCTGTTTCGTTTTGTTTCTAAAATACTCTCCAGATGGTTCCGATGATCAGCCAGCCTGCTTCAGTTCTCTCTCTCCTCCTTCTAACCCCCCAGGAAAATTTACCGAATTTGTGTCTTTTCCCACAAATATGCTCACTGCATTCCACAGCGGTGCTATTAGCTCAAGCTCACGTGTTACCTTATTTTAATAACTTCATAATACTAAGGGTCTCTGATATTTGCAGAGTGCTGTTGTATTAACAGAGCATTTTCATGTATGGTCACCCTTTGGTTCACACTGTTACCCTCAGAGATAGGCAGGGCAGGTTTTATTTCCCCCCTTCTACCCTGGAGAGACTCAGAGCCCAGGGTCGTTCAGCTGGGAAGAGCAGAGTTGCCCGGGAATCCCCAACCCCTTACCCCTACTGCTTTCACAGTCCTTCATGCTGTTCTCTCCAGATGAAAATTTGAATTATTTTGATAACATTTCATCACAACTCTAAGGGTGGAAATGCTAGGCACCAGAGTGGGGTGACGGGAAAAAATTCTAAGGCACATATCTTAGCTATCTTAAATCAACTAGACAGATTTTCTGTTCTGCCTTCAGGTAGAAGTAATGCTGTCAGATCAATATCAAGTAACAGATATATGACTAGTTACACTAAGTAACACAGCCCGTGTTTATTGGCAACTGGGCTCCTTTCTGTCCCTTTGAGTACTGCTTCTGGCTCCAGGAACCATCTGCCCCTCCGCCCCACACCCCTCCACTCCAAGCGTCAGCATCCAGACATTACCATTCTTCCCTACCTCCTTCCCACATCCAATATTGCTGGAGTGACCATATAACTTATTGTATGGACCAGAGCAATTTGGAGAGAAAAAGAGGACACAACAAATTAATAATTATCTCAGGGCCACTTGTGTAAAACAGGACCCTATTCATCAACCTCCCAATAAAAGGAGAAAACTTAAAAAAAAAACTGACTGAATTAAAGTTTGTTTTTCTTTCTTGGTCTGCTTCTGATAAAGGTACCAGTACCTATAAATGTATTTTATGTCACACAAAAAAGAAAATATTCCTGAGAAGTTGCACACTATATGATGCATAGGAAAGCTAGCAAGTTAAGTGTGTGAGTGTGCTCAGTCATGGCCAACTCTTTGCAACCCCATGGGTTATAGCTCCTCTGGGATTTCCATGTTAAGGAAACTTGTGAATTCTTTGGAAATGTAAAACTACTCCTTTCACGATGCACCTTCTCATTTCTTACATAAGATTGTAAAATTTAAATTTTCTATAACAGCTTCCTACTAGGTGGTAATCAATACTGTCCAGTTCATTGTAGTAGAATATTTAAATCCCGCACAGATGCTGTGAAGCAGCATCATATGGATCATATCTACCAGGAATCTGCCTTGTCAAAGCCTAGTCCTGGATCAGATCCACCCTAGCAACAAAATCCTTACTTATACAGCATTTGTTTTGTGTTTTAATATTGTAAAATAACATACATTCATTGTGAAAAAATTTTAATATAGACAAGTTCAAAGCAGGAAAACAAATCACCCACAATCACCACCTCTCAAGTAACTATTATTACATTCTAGAATATTTAATTCCAAATATTTATATCTATACAGCTTTTTTTACTTAGTTATAGTCATAGTACATATAAAATGTACCCTGCCTTTCACTTAAATATTATTTCTTGTATTTCTGGTGTCATTATAAATTACTCATAAGGATGTGTGTGTGAGTCACTCAGTCATATCTGACTCTTTTCAACCCCGTGGACTGTAGCCCACCAGATTCCTCTGTCCATGGAATTCTCCAGGCAAGAATACTGGAGTGGGCAGCCATTCCCTTCTCCAGGAGATCTTCCCAACCAAGGGATCAAACCCAGGTCTCCTGCATTGCAGGCAGATTCCTTACGGTCTGAGCCACCAGATAAGCCCATATAATCATAATTTTATGTAAGTAAACTGTTATGTGGAGAACATCTTGTTTCTTTAACTATTCCCAGATTGTCTGGCATTTAGGTTGTTTACAACTACTTCTTCTTTCAACTACTTTTCAACTACTTCTTCATTCAAAACACAAAGATCATGGCATCCGGTCCCATCACTTCATGGCAAGTAGATGGGGAAACAATGGAAACAGTGAGTTTATTTTCTTGGGCTCCAAACTCACTGCAGATGGTGACTGCAGCCATGAAATTAAAAGACGCTTGCTTCTTGGAAGAAAAGCGATGACCAAAGTCAACAGCATATTAAAAAGCAAAAACATTACTTTGCCAACAAAGGTCCATCTAGTCAAAGCTATGGTTTTTCCAGTAGTCATGTATGGATGTGAGAGTGGGACTATAAAGAAAGCTGAGCACCGAAGAACTGATGCTTTTGAACTGTGGTGTTGGAGAAGACTCTTGAGAGTCCCTTGGACTGCAAGGAAATCAAAACCAGTCAATCCTGAAGAAAATCAACCCTGAATATTCATTGGAAGAAGGAAGAACAGATGCTGAAGCTGAAGCGCCACCTGATGTGAAGAACTGACTCATTTGAAAAGACCCTGATGCTGGGAAAGGTTGAAGCCAGGAGGAGAAGGGGAAGACAGACAATCAGATGGTTGGATGGCATCACAGACTCGATGAACATGAGTTAGAGCAAGCTCCAAGAATTGGTGATGGACAGGGAAGCCTGGCGTGCTACAGTCCATGGGGTTACAAAGAGTTGGACATGACTGAGTGATTGAACTGAACTTCATCTTATAAATAATGCCATAATGAACACTTTATACTGAAAGTTTTCTCTGTACTTCATGTCATTTCTTGAAGCTAGATTCTAGAAACTGAAATTATCTTAAAACATATGAACATATTTAAGATTCTTGTTACATATTACAAAAGCTGTCCAACAGGTTTTTATCCAGTTTACAAATTTTTATCCATATTTAACAATGATTATGACCCTTAGCAGCACAGAATAATTTTATATGTAAAACATGATCTATGTTTTTTGTTTTGTATTTTTTTTTTTAATTTCTAGAGAGGCTTAGCTCTCTCTCATATCCTGGCTAACTAATTGTATATTCTATCCTATTAATTGTTTGGTTGCATCATTTGCTCACCAGAATTTTTACTAAAATCACAAACTAGAAATATGTATGGCACACCTTAAAAAGTTCTTTATGTTCAGACAATAAAAGTAACAAAGATCCACTAAGAATTATTATATGTATAACTGATTTGCTCTGCTGTATCCCTGAAACTAGCATAACATTGTAACACAAATATACTTCAAAAAAAATTTTTTTTAAAGAATTATTACATGGATTATGGAATGAGAATAACTTACAATTTTCTTCAGAGAAGAATTTAAACATAAGTATTTAAGCATATTTAGGTTTCCCTGGTGGCTGAGAGGATAAAGTGTCTGCCCACAGTGCGGGAGACCCAGGTTTGATCCCTGGGTAGGGAAGATCCCCTGGAGAAGGAAATGGCAACCCACTCCAGTACTCTTGCCTGGAAAATCCCATGGAAGGAGGAGCCTGGTAGTCTACAGTCCATGGGGTCGCAAAGAGTTGGACACGACTGAGCGACTTCACTTCACTTCACTTCATTTAAGCAACAAAATTGTGAAATTCAGTGAGGTGTTGATATTAATTTCCATCCTCATCAAGAGTTGACAGATCTCTGAGCCAAGGAGGCGGTGAAGGCGCTGCTCTTAACCCTGCTCAGTGTGTCGTATTCTGTATCCATAGTCTTATCAGTTTCCTGACCTCTGTGTTTGAATGTTTAATCCTTTATGTCTCCTGTAGTAGAAGCTGAAGCAGGTGTTATTGTTATCTTTACAGATATGAAAACAGGGGTTCAGACAGACATGTAACTAGCTCAGGATCACACAGCTGGTAAGGAGTCAAACCCTTTCTGATTCAAAAATCTCATGTTCTTTCCATTAAAGTGCCTTTAACCTAAAGTCAGATGTTTAAAAGCATGCAGGAAAATGGGGAAGCAAAGGACTCAAAAAATTTACTAAAATAGCAGCTATGATGTGTTGGAGATTCCTTAGCCAGGCTACACTGAGCATCAGTAACAAAAGTACTCATTTGCTCTACGTCACAGTTTTCAATTTTTATAAAGATGCCTGCCTGCTTCAGCTTCATTCTCTTAGGCACTGTCTTACGTGAAAGGTAGTACAGCTCGGTGAGTACGAGTGCAGGCTAGGAAATCCATGTCTGTGTTTTAACCCCAGCTTTGCCATTTGCCACCTTGCAGCCTGGGAACATTACTCAGATGCTCAGTGCTCTCCATTTCCTCATATGTTGAAACACAAAAATGAAAAATAGGGAGGTGATGATAACAGTAATTGCCACACAGAGTTTTAAGGAGGAGTAGATGACATATTACATGTAGAGCATGTTAAGTCTGCCTGGCACATGGCAAATATTTGCGTAATGATACTTGTTGCTGTCATTACATGTATTAACTCATTTAAACTCATTATAACCCTGTGACCCATGACAACTCTACTGTGATCCCCTTTTTATTGATAAGAAAACAGAGACTTTATGCAAATTATGAAAGCAAAATGTAAGGCTCTATTCAAATTCTAAAAGGATCCCTAACTATTTAAAATCCCTGAACCTGATTTAAAAACAAACAATACAATGTGTTTCCACATCAAGTAAATACAAACAATTAAGGGAAGTAAGTTGTATTTTGCATTGGAAACAAAATTAAGTAACATTAGACACTAGCATATAAAGCTTTTTTGACAGAACTGAGTGGGCAAGAAATATTGTGGAGTTTTAAATAGTTCTCTTTTTACTGTGAAGTTCTGGAAGAAAAAGAAAAAAGTCCTCATCACTAACCTTAGAGGACTGACAGGGATGTTGACAGATGCTGACAGTCTCCTCCTTTGTGCTGTTTAAATACCACTTATCTCTGTTCTCAATAGGCTTAAATGCTTCGTTTCTGATGCCTATGACTCATATTTGTAAATAATAAATGTATGAGATGCATATTTTGTGCATCAACATACACTTTCATTTTGAATTAAAACACTTTTTTTTAACAAATCAATCTTTATCCTGAGAACAACCATACACCAAAACCCTAGGGAAAGTCAATATAACTTCAATAATTTTATGAGCACAGTCCTTAAGAAATACAACATTAAGGAAAACCGTTACTCTTAGCTTTCTCCTACTTCCAAAATGTAGGGGAAGACCTTAACAAGGGATGGTCTCCCACTGGGTCCTACGAACTCCAGCCTGGCTAAGGGGGACAAGTGGGCAGGGACTGGAGATGGCTGCAAATATGGAGACCTTGAAGGATTTGTCAGTGAGTGGCAATCCACATGTGAGACGCCTAGAGAAAAAGGAGATGATAGCGAGGAAAAAGGGAAAATACAGACATGAGGGAAAACAAGGGGAATGGACACAGATAGAGGACTAAAATGGTATGAAAGCCAGCCGACAGGTAAATTTCACCTATTTCCAAAGAAAATCAGGCTGTTGAAGAGATCCCTGGGCTGTGGAGAAGATAAACGAAATAGTTTATTTCTAAGAGTACTGAACTGTTAAGTTTGAGCTGAGAGGTATACTGTATGGAGAAAATTACAAAAATAAGCCTCTTAGGTAGCCTGTTGCTTTGTGTTTACAATAAGTACACACTCCACTGGACTGCAAGCAATTGACTTATCTATATATATAAACTTGACCTGGGGTTTCTCCCATTTTTCATCTGGGGAGTGGTTTAATCACTAGGACATCTATGTTTGCAGATTTGCAGAAAGGAATGTTATCATCGAAGAGCCTGGATGTGACTTGAGTATTTCTTGTATAGTTTAGCTTCCTAGATTCATTTCAGCCATCCTGGAGCTCCCTGAGTTTCAAATTAAGCCTCCCTGAAAAGTGAAATAAATACTGGGTAGAGGAAGGGAAAAAGATTCAGAGGGGTGGGAATGGAGAATGGGCCATGGGAAGGGATCAGGTTTGCTAATACACCTCAGAAAGGATGAATCTTTTCTCTGACAAGACCCTCTGAACACTGACCCCCCCAAGTTCCCTGGGTCTGTACTATCTCACACTTTTGTATATATAGAATGGGCCTTCCCAAATGGCTCAGCGGTAAAGAATCTGCCTGCAATGCAGGAGATGCGGGTTTGATCCTTGTGTCAGAGAGATCCCCTGAGAAGGAAATGGCTACCCACTCCAGTATTCTTGCTTGGGAAATCCCATGGACAGAGGAGCCTGGTGGACTACAGTGATGGAGTTGCAAAGAGTATGACATGACTGAGCATGTATGCATATACAGAATGTAATCGCTCCCTGCCTGACAATGGCTTGTCTATATGTCTGTCTCCCCATCTAGACAGTGAATTTCTTGAAGGCAGAGATGGAATCCTATTCATCTTTGTACTCCTAGCTCCTAGCACCAAACTTGGTGCATGACTGCTACTCAATATCTATTTGTTAAATAAAGGAATCAAATGCTCAGATACATTTTCCCCTTTGAAACATTATTATTTATGAAACTTCTTAAAGCCTACAAAATAAGGTGGAATGCATTGTTTTGTGCTCAAAATCCCTTCAGTCTATATGGAAGTCAATGGAAATTTATGTGATCTGATTATTTATAATGTCACCAAACCTCCAGAATTGGACACAGAATAGAGAGTAAACCCAGTTAAAAGAGACAGAGGGACATACAAGTACTTTGCACAGTGTGTGATACATTAATATAAATACATTTAATAGCTATTAAAAATACACATCTTAGAATTAACCCTTAAGTAGGTATTCTTAATTTGGGGTCCATGGAGCCTTAGCAAGGCCAGGCATGGACTTCAGAGGACATGTCTATGCACCACACACACAAAATCAAAGTCAAAATTAGGTATATGAATGTGCATTTTGCAAGGGAGATGATGCATAGCTCTTGTTAGATTCTCAAAGGCATCTACAATCCAAAACACACAGACTGTTAATGCAAAGAGCAACTTGTAGAAATATGAAAAGAAATATGCCCAAGGATGTTCATCACAGCATTGTTTGAAAGTGAAAACTGGAAGCTATCTAAATGGACTTCAATAAAGGGGGTCAAGCACCTACATAAAACATGTGCGATGCAGCATGTGTTACAGCCCAGTGTTCAGTAAAGAGTTGATTACCACACAGCACATATCATGTGCTCTCACTTATGAAAAATAATATGCATGCGTGGGGAATTCCTTGGTGGTCCAGAATTTAGGACTTGGTGCTTTCATTAATCTCTGGTCAGGGAACTAAGATCTCACGAGCCAAAGGTGCAGCCAAAAAAAAAAAAATGCATGTGTATCGAGACATAGAATGATTCTGGAAAACCAAGTGTTAATAGATATTGTTGATTAGAACTTAGGATGTTCTTGTCCTCTTCTTTATACACTCTGAATTATTTGAATTTTTATATTGAGCACATTGTCAACTTAACAAAAGTAGTGTTTTCTGGAATTGGAGGGCTTATTGAGAGAAATGTAAGAGACAGAATCACAATAGGCAACTAATAGAAAGTCAGAAATTGTTAACCTTAATGATGGCATCAAAAAGATCACTGATCCGTGCCAAGAAGACAGCAGAGTAAGATGAATTGTAAGGTTGACGCAGCGTGGCAATTACTATGTCCAAGTTTGCGTGCTCTATGTCTACGAGCTCCAACTCTATGTGACCCAATGGACTGTAACCCACCAGGCTCCTCTGTCTCCAAGCAAGACTACTGGAGTGGATTGCCATGCCCTTCTCCAGGGAATCTGTCCAAATTTAGGCAGAGTTTAAAGGAAATGACAAGTGGTCTTAGAAGATCCTATCTTCATCTAGCTCACCATGAGCTTTCTCTGTGAAGACACAAGAGCTCCGTATAGGAATAAGATGTGTGCAAGATGACATGTGCAAAAGGCAGAGGTAATTGCATATTTTTATGCAATTGCTACTATCACATGTGGCTGAGCCAGTCAGTCCAGTATGTGGCATGACCAGTTCCTGGAAGATCTCAAGCTTCTCATCATCTGAGTCAGACTAGAATCTTCTTTCCTCTTTAGTGGACAAAGATCTACTTTCAACCTTACGTTTCAAATGTGAAACATTCATTTACGAGATTCAAACCCTTCTTGGAAAGACCATGTGCAGTAAGAGCTTACATTTGCCAAAAGTCAGGGCTTCCCCTTCAGTGTGTCTTCATTGAACCTCTCTGGTTTGCTGTCATAGGAATCTGCCTCAAAAGCTATGTATTTTCAAAACTTTCCAACATGTGGTGATCCCAGATTTTCACATCCTGGAGTAATGCACCATAGTAATATTTGAGATGGGTGAGAAGACTTTTCTTCTGTCAAGTAAGAAGTTATGAAAGGGAAAGCAGATAATTTTAGGAGAGAATATACATCAGGAAACTGAGTCTGGAGAATGATTCACTTAAAACTATCCATGGCCCTTTACCTCCTGGAAACTCTCGTGTGTGCTCAGGGTATGTGTAGCCCAGCCTGAAGGCCATTGCTTCAGTCTACCTCACTTATTCATAGGCATGGAACCTGCAGTTCAGGACAGTGGCCAAGTCAAAACTAGAACCTAGGTCTTCCAGAATGCTGACTAAAGGGATTTGGGCTCAATGACACTGCCTTTATTGGGACCTTGGATAAATCTTTTCCCTCATGGAGGCTTATTTTTCTCATCTCTAAAATGAGAGGGATAGACTAGCTGATTTTGAGTTAGATACTTTTCCTTTTTTCCTCCCATTCTCCAAACTTCTCCACTCTGCTCTTGGTCCCAGAGGTGGATATGTTCAAACCTCATCACTGGGTTCTCTTGACTTCTAGCTTCTGGGTTGGGTGCAGCCAATGGGAGGCCCTGGCATGAGCTTGGAAGGCAGAAAGGGAGTAAGAATGGACCATTTGTTCACCCGGATTTCCTGCTTGGTTACCATGGGCTGTTCGTATGCTGCCCCTGAAGGCCATAATCTTATCAGGAGTTCCTTTAAATCGTTTCCTGTATCATGTTTACATACCTCATAAATTTTTAGTACTTCCTGGCCTTTGGACACCATAAGATGCTCCAGGCTCAACTTATATTTTCCTTGGAATCAATCATTTCTGCAAGAGGCCCATTAATTATTTGTCTGGTCCTAGTATACACGTAGTTTCAGAGTTCCTGACCCATTGTATGTGCTAGTCGTTCAGTCCTGTCTGACTCTTTGTGACCCTATGGACTGTAGCCTGCCAGGCGCCTCTGTCCATAGAATTCTCCCGACAAGAATACTGAAGTGGGTTGCCTGGCCCTCCTCCCAGGGATATTCCCAACCCACAGATCAAACCTGAGCCTCTTGCATTGCTGGCAGATTCTTTACCATCTGGGCTACCGGGGAAGCCCACTGACCCATACTGCTGAGGGAAAAATTTTTACTAAATAGAGTCTAATATTTGTGCACAATTGTGTCTTTAATCTGACATCGTAGGGTCAAAATATTGTTTTTCCAATTTAGTTAATTTTTCCCCAGCTTTTTCATATGGTCATGATATTCATTCATAATATAATTGCATCTATTTGTTATCCTTTGTATCCTAATTTGGGCTCCCCCCACATTCTGGTTGATTTTAATTATTTATTTTGGGGGTATTTTAGTTCTAAGCGTGAGAGCCATTCATAAAAAGAATGGCAGGTAAATGTCTCTCCCAGACCCCTGCTATCCCATTCCCACTTCCTCACTCTTTCCACTGCACTCCCATCCCATGCCTCAGTAACCAGTCTCATTAGGCTTAATTCTTCTTATGTTTCTTTTGCACAAATGAACAAATACATGTATATTTTGTTACCTCTTCTTGTATCTTCCATGAAAGGAGGCACACTATAGCAACTCTTTTTTTCCTGTTGTTATTTAGGTACAATTCACATAATATGAAGGGCTTCCCTGGTGGCTCAGACGGTAAAGTGTCTGCCTACAATGCGGTAGACCTGGGTTCAATCTCTGGGGTGGGAAGATCCTCTGGAGAAGGAAATGGTGAAATAAATCATTTTAAAGCTTGAAATTCACTGGTGTTTAGTATATTCACATGTCATAAAACCACCATCTCTCTCTTATTCCACAATATTTCCACCACCCTGAAAGGAATCCCCATACCACTGAAAAGTTACTTCTCATTTTCCCCTCCCTCTAGCCCCTGCAATGACTAATCTGTTTTCCATCACTATGGATTTACCTATTCTGAATATTTACTATAAATGGAATCACAATATGTGTGAACTTTGGTATCTGGCTTCTTTCACACAGCATAACGTTTTTCTGCCCGTCCACATTGTAGCATATATCAGCATTTCATCTCTTTTTATGGCTGAATAATATTCCATTGTTTAGGTATACCACATTTTCTTTATCTGTCCATCAGTTGAGGACATTTGGGCTGTTATAATCTTTTGGCTATTGTGAATAGTGGTGCTGTGAATATTTATGTACAAGTATTTTAATATCTATTTAATATGTCAGAATATAGGCCTAGGGGTAGAATTTCTGGATCACATGGTGTTTTTAACTTTTTGAGGAACCACTAAAATATTTTCCACAGGAGCTGCATCACTTTACATCCCACCAGCAGCATATGAGGGTTCTAAGTTCTCCACATGCTCACCAGCATTTTTATTGTGTGTTTGTTTTTAAATTATACCCACCCTAGTGAGTGTAATGTGGTATCTCATTGTGGTTTTGATTTGCATTTTCCTAATGACTAATGATGTTAAGCATCTTTTCAGGTGCTTAATTTGCTATAGATATGTTTTGTTTTTTTTTTCACCCAGTACATGCTGGAAATCATTCCATATCAATTCACAAAGATTGTTCATATACCTTTTGCACCTGCACAGTAGGTGAATTTTGTGAATTACCATAGTTTATTCAAACAGTTGCCTAAACATGGGTATTTAGGTTTTTTTCCAACATTTTTCAAATAAAAAGAATTCTGCATTGAATAACTTGGTACATATGTATTTTCATATTACTAGAGGCATTCTTTAGGGTAGATTCTTCATACTTCATGTGGAAATGGGATTGCTGGCTCAAAAGGTAAGTTTGAATGTATTTTTGTTAGACATGAATGAAGTTAGCAAGGAACAATACTGTTTCTCTTAAATAGTTTAATGATAAATACAAGGATTGAAGCTCAAGAGGAAGAAAAAAACTCAGCTAGCTGTTTATCATGAGATAAAGGAAACTTGTATAAAAGTTACTTTTTAAAGATAATCTTGTGTGCATGCTCATTTGCTCAGTCATGTCCCACTCTTTGCAACCCTATGGACTGCAGCCTGCCAGGCTCCTCTGGCCATGTGATTTTCCAGTCAATCTTATCTTATAATAAGACAATTCTATGCTAAAGGAAAATAGTCTTGTTAGCACACAAACATACCTCATTTTCCTAAGGTTAGGATTTACATTTTTATAGAATTCCATGAGGTCTAGTAGAAGCTGAGTCCTGAGTATGCTTTTATGCAACTCATTTTTGTGTTTTTAATTTAATTTAATTTTTACTCTGTGTGAAAAACAGGGATTAGAAGAATCATGAATCATTCCAAAATTATCAGGGTATGTAGGAGTGGTAAGGAGTGAAAAGAGAAGATACACTCAATTCTCAGTTTACTTCAATTTTCAAGTCACAGAAATATTGAAATATATTGGAATGAGTTCTGAGATACCACTTTAACAGTGGATTTGGATAGCCACATCTCTCATAAACTATTACTCTGGCATTGGGATTTAGTCATTAAAATTCTACTGAAGGACTTCTGCAGTTTAATCTTTACCAAGAATCATACCTCCCAGCCCAGAAAGGCCTTCAAGATCAAGAACCTCAAGAGCCACAAGAATGATATCACCACCACCTAGATTATCATCAGAGAACATTTACTGTAGTCATCCTTTCATCTGAGTGTTATCTTAAGGGGTGTTCAATGCATTTGTCACTAGCCAAGTGAGCATTCAGTCCATGCCTGGACCAAATGATGCTACGAAGTAGTCAAAAGAAGTAAAGGAATCAATTTACTGCTGCCTCTACCCTTATAGCTCTTTCATGTGCAGTGGTATTTTCAACTGGATCTCCTTGAGGTCAGTTTAAAAAAAGAAGCTGAGAGGCACTGTTCCAGTTGGGTTGCCTGGAAGACACCATTGACACCCATACTCTGTGATTAGTTAGCAAAGGATACAGAAACTCAGGAGACAGGAATGCAGAGAGGTAGCATTCTGTCAGCTTTCTGGAGTACTGTAAACCTATACCTCTGCAGGAAAAACTGTCTTTTTAAAAAATTCTATAAAAACCATGTATACGAAAAATATGATCTAAATATCTGAATAAAAAATATATGTTCACTTATTTACTCCACATATATTTATTGAGTGCTTACTAGATGCCAGACACTTTTCTGGGTACTGGATCTAAAGCAGTTAACAAGAATCATGGCAGCCTATGGACTGGGAGAAAATATTTGTGAATGATGCAACCTACAGTGCTTAATTTCCAAAATATACAAACAGCTGAACAACTGAATAACAACAAGAAAAACTAACTAATCAAAAAATGGGCAGAAGAACTGAGTAGATATTTCTACAAAGAAGACAGATGGCCAACAGGAAAATGAAAAGATGCTCAACACTGCTAATTATTAGAAAAATGGAAAGTGAACTACAATGAGGTATCATCTCAAACCAGGCAGAATGTGCCTGTGTGCTTGGTCACTCAATCGTGTCTGACTCTGTGACCCCATGGACTGTAGCCCGCCAGGCTCCTCTGTCCATGGGATGATCCAGGCAAGAATACGCGAGTGGGCTGCCACGCCCTCCTCCAGGGGAGCTTCCCAACCCAGAGACTGAACCTGTGTCTCCTGTGGTTCCTGCACTGACAGGCAGATTCTTTACCACTGAGCCCTGAGGGAAGGCACACTGGGCAGAATGGCCATCATTTAAAAATCAACAAATAGCAAATGCTGGACAGGGTGTGAACAAAAACGTACCCTCTTACACTTCTGTGGGAATGTAAATTGGCATAGCCACTATGAAAAACAGTATGGAGTTTCTTTAAAAAACTAAAAAATACATGCGCCCCAATGTTCAAAGCAATGTTATTTAGAGTAGGCAAGACATGGAAGCAACCTAAATGTCCTTCGACAGATGAATGGATAAAGAAGATGTGGTGTATATATATATATATATATATTCAACGGAATATTACTCATCCATTAAAAACAATGAAATAATGCCATTTGAAGCAACATGGATGGACCTAGAGATTATCATATTAAGTGAAGTCAGTCAGAAATAATAGGATAAATACCACATAATATCACTTATATATGGAGTCTACAGTATGATACAAGTGAACTTATTTACAAAACAGAAACAGGCTCATAGATATAGAAAACAAACTTATAGTTGCCAAAGGGGAAAAGGAGTGGGAAAGGGATAAATTAGGAGTTTGGGATTAGTAGGTAAAAACAGGTTGTATATAAAATAGACAACTATACTGTATACCACAGGGAACTATATTCAATATCCTGTAATAAAACATAGTGGGAAATAAAACTGAGCCACTTGATTATACATCAGAAACTAACACAACACTGTAAATTAATTATACTTCAATTAAAACATTTTTTTAAATAGTCATGGAAACCGATCTCATGATATTTACAATTGTGAGAAAAAGTGGAATCCTCTCTAGCCTCTTTTAAAATTTATTCATTCAAAAAATATTAAATGAAATAAGACTCCTGGTGGCATTTTGTTTTCTTCAGTAAACCAAAGAGAGAGATTCGTGCCCTCAACAAATCTCCAGTTTAGTAGGGGTAGATAAACAATAAATGTGTGAATTATATGGTAGAGTCAAGGGAGATAAGTGGTGTGGATAAAAGGCAAAAATCAAACAGGGTAAGAAGGGGGATCAGGTGTGCCAAGGGGAGGGAGGTGTGCAGAGTCAGCAGGCAACTTTAAGTAGGGCAGTCAGCTCACTGAGAAGATACTTGAGCAAAGACGTGAAAGGTGAGGGTGACAGTCCCTGAGATACCTGGAGAAAGACGAGCCACCCCGCAGGCTTTAAGATGGGACCTGATGTGTTCAAGGAAGGAGAGGAGGCAAGTGTGGCTGGAGAGGGTCTGTAGGAGAGGTCACAGTAAGAGGAAATGAGAAGAAATGGGAGCAGACTGTGACAGACCTTGGATTATTTAAGGACAAAGTTCAAAAGGATACATGCATCCCGATGTTCACTGAAACACTGTTTATAGTAGGCAAGACATGGAAGCAACCTAAATGTTCATTACGGGACTTCCCTGGTGGAGCAAGGGCTAAGACTCAGCGCTCCCAATGCTGCGGGCCTGAGTTCGATCCCTAGTCAGGGAACTAGATTCCACATGCCCCAACTAAGAGTTCTCATGCTTCAACTAAAAATCTGACATGTTACAATGAAGATGGAAGATCCTGCGAGCTGGAATTACAAATAAACAAATAAATATGTGTATGCAAGACAGCAAAAGAGACACAGATGTATAGATCTTTTGGACTCTGTGGGAGAGGGTGAGGGAGGGATGATCTGGGAGAAAGGCATTGAAACACATATAATATCATATATGAAATGAATCTCCAGTCCAGGTTTGATGCATGATACTGATGCTTGGGGCTGGTGCACTGGGACGACCCAGAGGGATGGTACGGGGAGGGAGGAGGGAGGGGGGTTCAGGATGGAGAACACGTGTATACCTGTGGTGGATTCATGTTGATGTATGGCAAAACCAATACAATATTTTAAAGTAATTAACCTCCAATTAAAATAAATAAATTTATATTAAAAAAATAAAAAAAATTTTAAAAATGCCAAAAAAAAAAGGTAGCCACTAACCACATTTTAAATTTAATTTAAATTTAAATAGGCACATATGGTTACCTTATCAGTGCAAGTCTATGGGGGAAGAACAGAGTTTGTGTCCTCTGGCAGGTTCAGCAGAACCAATTCTAAACATATTTATGTATAAAGCAATTTCTTATTATTAGAAAGTAACTTATCAGGGATAGCATTGTGGCACAATATGTGTTTGTTATTATCATAAAATCATAATTCTGAATAATATATTTGGTCCATCTGTAGTATGTGTAAAATGAAGTGGCTTAAAGGAATGTTTGTTTCTATTTTTAAAGCATGTAGCCTTGAAAATGCTCTATTTCTTGAGTTTGCAAACTTTGGTGCTGAGACTTCTATCATTTTCAAATGATTGTGATGACAGAAGGAAAAAAGTAATTGGGATTGTAGTTAAAGTGGATACTCTGCAGAATTTTCTTTAACTAATTTAAATAAATCAACATCTCTCCTTGTATGTAAAATTTTTGAAATAAATGCAAAACTGTCTTAAATAAATAAATAAATACACAAATGTCCACTGACAGATGAACGGATAAAGACGATGCGGTACATATATACAGTGGAATGTTGTTTGTTGTTGTTGTTTTGTTGCTGGTGTATCTGGAGGTGGAATATTACTCAGTCATTAAAAAGAATGACATGCCATTTGCGACAACATGGGTGGACCTAGAGGGTATCACACTAAGTGAAGTAAGTCAGATGGAGAAAGACAAATATCATGTGATATCACTTATACATGGGAATCTAAAAATAATGATGCACATGACCTCATTCACAAAATAGAACTAGACTCACAGACTTAGACAACGAACTTATGGTTATGGGGGGAAGTGCTGGGGGGACAGGATAGATTGGGCATTTGGGATTGCCCTGTATACATTTCTATATTTAAAGCAGACAACCAACAAGGAACTACTATATACAAATAAATAATAAATTAAAAAAAAAAAGAACTTGGGCTTTAACTCTAAGAGATGAAAGAAGCCAGTGAGGGGTTTAGCAGAAGAATGGCATGGCACACCTGACCTGCCTTCCACACCACCTTTTTGCCAGAGGAGACTGGAGGGAGCAAGTAGAGAAGCGGGGAGGCCTCCTGTTAGAATAAGCTGGCAGAAAGATGAGGGGGCTCTGATGAGGTGGGAGGAGCTGAGACAGGGATGTGAGATGAGACAGTGAGGAGACAGATTCTGAGTAGATTTGCAGGTGGAGCCAACAGGATTTGCTCAAAGACTGGACTGTGGTATGAGAGAAAGGGAAGAGCTGAGAACAACTTTAAGGCTTTTGACCTTTTGGAAGAAAGGAATTTTTACCAATTGAGATGAAAGGTGGCAGGAGGAGCATGTTTTAGGGGAAAGACCAGGAGTTCAGTTTGGAGCATGTTGGGCTCAAGATATTTAGGAAATTATCAAGATTAGCTCTGGAGTTGGGTGAAAATCTGGGCTGGTGTTATAAAATTGGAAGAAGCATCATGTAAGATGTTTTACTGCATATGATTAAATATGAAAATATGAAGGCGGTTCTAAAAATACAAAATTTTATGAAGCAAAAGTTTGAGTTTCTCCTTCACTGTATTACTCCAAACCCATGACCCTTTTCAGTAGTAACATTATTAAGGAGCTAGTATGCATGTATTCAGAGAAGGCACTGGCGACCCACTCCAGTACTCTTGCCTGAAAAATCCCAGGGACAGGGGAGCCTGGTGGGCTGCCGTCTATGGGGACACACAGAGTCGGACACGACTGACGTGACTTAGCAGCAGCAGCAGCAGCATGTATGTGTTAAGAAACTAAAAATGTCTTCAGAATATACAATCTGCCATTTCAGAGACCCAGAAACAATCCTTGTTCTAGGATCTACACGTAGACTTTTCCCCCGTTTATCTGTATCTTCCCTTTGTGCGTATGTGCTCAGTCGCCTCCGACTCTTTCAATCCTACAAACTACAGCCAGTCAGGCTCCTCTGTCCTTGGGATTTTTCAGACAAGAATACTGGAGTTGCCATTGCCTACTCCAAGGGATCATCCCAACTGAGGGATCAAACTTGCATCTCTTGCTTTAAGAGAAGCATCAGTGCCAAGCGGATTCTTTACCACTGTGCCACCTAGGAAGCCCTATATCTTCCCCTTATCTACACAGTAATATAATTTCCAGAACGGCCATCTTCCACCAGTAAGGTACTGAAGTAACAGAATTTCACAGCTGTTTGCAATAAACATTATACTTGGCTTTGCATACCTTTTCTTATGAAATTAAACTGATTTTTAATTGGCCCTATGTTGCAATTTTTTTCTTTAGCCATCTGGAATGTGCCTGAGCTAAGCAGTACCATTGATTTGAGAAATATCATTGATTATAGAGTACAGGATACACTTTAAGCTCTATAGTAATAATTCTCTAGACTCTAGGCTTTCATCCCTAAAATAGAACAGAGTTTCCATACCTTCCATTAGAAAAAGGTGACCTTCAGAATGTGAACTAATGCATTTCTGTTCTGTTGAGTTGGCAGTTACTCTGTGTAAGGAAAGTAATGATGACTCCTCAAATAGCCAGTCTTATGAGTTTAGACCTTGATCTGTAATAAAACTCTAGTCTTTCGAATCTTCGGAGTTCACTGTTTCTTCCCTGGAATAAAGAGAAAAAACGTAATTGGAAAAGAAAAACAAATCAAATCCACTTTAGTTTGATTTTTGACAGAGTTCACTCCAAGACCATGTATCAGAAACCTCCACACATCTGGACTGACACACGGTTTATCCCAGTCAGCTATTTGTTACCTTGCATCCATCATGGTAGCCAATAAACAGGGAAGGAAAAAAACAAGAAAGAGTAAGGCATAAGTTCTCAAGAAACTTACAGTTCCACTAAGCCAATAAAAATTTATCTTTAGGGAAAAAATATCACTGTGAATGATTCTCAGATCAACTGAACCAGGTATTCTGCTGACAAAAACAGTAACGTCTGACTGTTTGCAATTGAAAGTTGACTCTATTAATTTTTCTTGCAATTTTAGCGCTAACTGCTGTCATTTTCTAGAGAGATCCAGCACATAGCAAAGTGAATAAGTGCCAGAAGCAGTAACAAAAACTGAAGCTCAGCCAATTATATTTAATTCAATAACTTGATTTTTACAAACACATGAGTTCCTACTTGTGATTTTACTTTGCAACCATTTTTTTTCTGAGAAAATGTTCCTATTTGCAAGATCAAATAAAACATGTCAAAATTACATGGCACCCTTCAAAGAACTGTGTCACCTGAACAAATTTGTTCTTCATGTGCAAACGGGCTCAAAAGATGAAGCAAGGGTCATATCAGACTTCTCCTTCCTCCTCCTCCTCTCCCTCCCCCCCACCTCCCTCCTTTCTTTCTCCTCCAGTTGTAGTTTGCTCTGGGCTCTCTCTCACCATCCTTCCTGTGCATTCCACTCATTCACCACCCCAGGTAATACTAGAACAACCACAATAACTTTCAGACTGATTCCCTTCCTTAGTCCCTGCCCACTCAAATCCAGCACATTCTCATCCATAGACTCATCTTTCTGCAACATAGACTTTTGTCAGACTCTTTTCCTGTTCAGGAATGTTTACTAATTCCTTATTCCCTATTTAATAATGTTCAACAATCTTAGAGTCAGAATAAAAAATTACAAAATACAACCATTTCTAACCTTTGGTTAATATCTGAATGCAAAGTTTCGCATACATATGACTATGTTCAACCCAGTGCTCAAAAGAAATTTGGTAAAAGATTTTTCACATCAGCGAAAATGAATAGCTGGTTCCCTTTTAGGAAGTGGCGTGGTCTATCTAAACTTTATGGGTTTTGTTCCCTTAAGGAATAAAGGATGATTTATCTTGACATCTATGGATGAACATCAGCATTTCCATCACTTAGAAATGATCAGTTATTCTTTTTTCATGAATTGTTCTGTCACTAGAGGTTTACTGGAATTAAAGACAAATGTATTTATCAGGACTGCTGAAAACCAGAATGGTCAGGATGGCAAAACTTGATGCTTGCTGTCAAAAGGAAATATGGCTAGTATGGTTATTTCATAGAGCCCTGACATCACATAAGTGTCTACCACATTGTTTGCTATTTATTAGAGAATTTAAAGTGTCTTCTGCAAAAGCCTAAAGAGATTAACTCTATAACTAAATGATTACCACCCCCCCCTTGGGAGGCATGATAGAGTATCACGCTATTCTTTATATGTTGTTTTACATTTTATTTTTAATACACATGTTAACTTTAGAATCCAGAGGGGAAAAATAGTATGCCTGTTTAAACAAGAAACTTTAAAGTTTCTTGAAAAATTCATATAGGAACTTCCCTGGTGGTCCAGTGGTTAAGACTTCACCTTCCAATGCAGGGGGTGAGAATTCAATTCCTTGTTAGGAAGCTAAAATCCCACATGCCTCATGGCCAAAAAAAGCAAAACAAAAAACCAAAGCAATGTTGTAAAAAACTCAACAAAGACTTTAAAAATGGTCCACATCAAAAAGAAAATTTTTAAGTCATATGAATAGTTAGCTTTGCAATTTGGTGTTTGCCAGATGTTTGAAATTTGCTGTAGGAGTTGGTCCCCTCTAATGAATTAATTTCTGAATGGCATCTTGGTACCTGTTAGAAACAGCCACCAGACTCAGAGGTCAACAATGGGAGTTTGTTCATTCAATCCAGTCATTACTGACTAATTTGCATTTAGAATGCTAACTCAACCATTACTTGGTTATTCCTGAAAACAGCCCGATTAGGAAGATAATTTCCCCTGCTTAAAAGTGAGACCAGCAAACAGTGGTCCATAGAGGAGGCCATTCCCCTGTTACTCAGTCATGACTGCCGGGAATTAAGCCACGTTTCAGGGCCACCACATATCCAGTAAGACACCCAAGAGTGAGATTCAAATAAAAAAAAAAAGCTCCAATGTTTCTATTTCATAAGCACTTGGGTTTAGATTTGCTCAAATTCTACGATGATCAGCCTTGAAAGCAACATCGGGTCTATCCAACCTCTTTTCATAGTAATCCAAATATAAAATATGCAGCAGTGTACTGTGCTTTTAAAATGTTCACAAACTCCCCCAAATGTACTAACAGTAGTATCAGAGTGACAAGGTGATAATCAGACGACAGATACATATTCAAAATCCAGTATGCACTGGACTCCGTGCTGGAGCTATGTACAGGGATGGGGGCCAGAAATCAGACACTTACAGCTCTATTTTGGCTCTAAGATACTTACAGTTTGCTAAAGAAACCAATCGAGTGCAAAGGAAACTTGAGAACACTGTAGGAAAATTTTCAATTGTATCTACTTTAAATTTTAAAATAAGCATCTTTTTTTCTACATCTTTCTCCACAAAAACACGTTTTTTTTGTTTTTGTTTTTTTTTACACTCATCTTATTTAAGCTTAAGGCACAGTACTTAGTGTACATGTTACTTTAGAAGGTTGGAAAACTCCCAGGAATTGACCCTGAAATTATTTATTTCATGATTTAAAGAATGCTGATGAACACTCTTTCCAGAAGGAAAGTATAGAAGCATAATCAACCTGAGAGAGGCATTTTGAATAATTAAAACATGTTTCTAGCAGACCACAGACAGATGAAGTGAAAGGAAGTGTTGGTTGCTCAGTTGTGTCCGATTCTTTGCAAGCCCATGGACTGTAGCCCTCCAGGCTCCTCCGTCCATGGGATTCTCCAGGCAAGAATACAGAGTGGATAGCCATTCCCTTATTCCAAGGGATCTTCCCAACCCAGGGATCGAGCCTGAGTCTTCCGCATTGCAGGCAGAGTCTTTACCATCTGAGCTACCAGGGAAGCCCTCGTGGAAGGATAACACATGTAGTGAATCAGTGTGTCATCAGCTTCCACGGCTGTATGCCATCATGTGTAATAATTGTCTATGCTGTTCTAAAATATACAAAACACATCACTCTCAAACATACATGCGTTTTGTTTTTAATGGAAGAGTGTCCTCTGCTGCTGCTGCTGCTAAGTCGCTTCAGTCGTGTCCAACTCTGTGCGACCCCATAGATGGCAGCCAACCAGGCTTCCGCGTCCCTGGGATTCTCCAGGCAAGAACACTGGAGTGGGTTGCCATTTCCTTCTCCAGTGCATGAAAGTGGAAAGTGAAAGTGAAGTCGCTCAGTCATGTTCGACTCCTAGCAACCCCATGGACTGCAGCCCACCAGGCTCCTCCGTCCATGGGATTTTCCAGGCAAGAGTACTGGAGTGGGGTGCCATTGCCTTCTCCTCAATACTCCTCAAATGAGTGAAAATACTGTTTATGTTCTTGTCTGCCCCAGTTTATGGCTTCACGAGAATTTATTCTCCTTTTAAGCACACACAGACTGTACTAATTCCCGATTTTGGTTGGAGGAGCCTCTTCAGAGCATGTGAGGGGCAAAGGACTTTCTTCCTTGATCCCAGGATAAGGTCAGAATGAAAATAACAGTCTTAAATGACCTCAGCTCCTTCACACTACCTCCAACTCCTCATTCAAAGGGGTGCTTTGGGTGGCAGGTGGAGTTATAATTAGAGATTAGAAAAAAAAAAAGCCACATCAGCAGCTGTTGCTCCTGTTTGTTCCCGGCTATGGCTGTCACCAGCGGGCAAACTGGCATAAATAGGCCTTCGCAAGTGGAAAGTCATTTAACCCCTGTCCTAGTCACACTCCCAGTCCTCTCAGTGGCCAGAAAACAGAAAGAAAATCTGACTGTGCATGCGTGGAGGGTGAGCCGAGAGTACAGCCCCAATCCGAAGGCACCTCTGCAGGGGGAGCCTGGAGCCTGTCTTTCCTGTCGGAGACGCCGGACACTCCAACCCAAACAAATAGGTTAGTGCGCAGAGTAAACCTATGCATTTTAGCTCTGACCTCTTGTCGATGTGATCTGGGTTTTTCTGACAGAGCTGTAATGGAAGGGTGACTGTTAATGGAGAGTTACTTGAGGACTCATTTAAAACTCTGGTGCACATGATAACAAATTATGGAATTGGGCTTAATTTATGTTCCTCTCCCAATTTTGCTGTACTCATATTAGACAAATAGACGAGATGAAGATGGAACAATGGAACTGCTTTTCTAACCTGAGTCCCACAAAAAAAGTAATGGCACTTACTTTTGCCAAAAAGTCCTGTTTTCTTTGTTAAAAATCAGTCATGTTGAAGGCTTAGGTTGGTGATTACAAAAAATACAGCTTCAGAATATAGTTTCAAAATTTCACTTTTTTGGGGTTTTTTTTAGGGAAATTAGGTAAATGGGAATTAGATTGTTTCTTTACATCTGAATAAAGACAGAAGATGTCCTTGTTGATGGTAAAATGTGTGCCATGTGGTACTACGTATATAAGAAATCTGCTATCGGATTTATTAGTTATGTCTAGTACAGTTCTACCTGAAAACTTCATAATTTCAGTCTAAATAGCTCTGTAAAATCCTCCACATAGATCCTTTCCAAAGCAAAAGGTTTCAAAGAAATTTCATTTTCTGTGTGCTACATGTCAGAGCTGTAGAGCAGGGTTTCCAGATAAAGACCAGCATCAGGGCGTCTTCTCAGACCCTGAATGTTTAGTGTCTTGGTGAAAAGCAACGGAATTCCAGAGAAGGAAATGGCAACCCACTCCAGTACTCTTGCCTTGAAAATCTCATGAACGGAGGAGCTTGGTGCAGACTACTATCCATGGGGTCGCAAAGAGTCGGGCACAACTGAGCGACTTCACTTTCTTTCACTGAAAACTAGGATTTGAGGCCCAGTTCTCATTCTACTTACATCCATGGAACAGATCCAGGTGGAAAGAGTCCTAAATAATGGCCTCATTTTTTTCAGTTCCAAAGAGAAAGTGACCTAAGCATTTTACATGAGACTTTTCAGTGGGAAAATGCACCTTACTTAGAATCACTGTGGCCTGATGTTTTTTTCTACCTTTTGAAGCACACAGAGTGCACTCGGAGCTCCACTAAAGAGACAGTTAAATTAAAACACCAAAAGTAAAAGACTCTGATGCTGGGAGAGATTGGGGGCAGGAGTAGAAGGGGACGACAGAGGATGAGATGGCTGGATGGCATCACCAACTCGATGGACGTGGGTCTGGTTGAACTCCGCGAGTTGGTGATGAACAGGGAGGCCTGGCGTGCTGCGATTCATGGGGTCGCAAAGAGTCGGACACGACTGAGCGACTGAACTGAACTGAACTGAACCAAAAGTAACCCATCAATTAAATTCCCAAAAGGGGCTTGCTTCTCCTGATTTCTAAGAGAGCCATAACTTCCTTCAAGGAAATTTAAAGGCGAAATAAATGCCTATTTACATACTTTAGCAAATAAGACCCAAACTGATTTGGGTTTGACTATTGATTGTGAAACTATCAATGACAAACTGAGAGAGTAGTATTGAAACATATACATTACCATATGTAGAACTGGATAGCCAGTGGAAATTTACTGTATGGTGCAGGGAGTGCTCAAATCCAGTGCTTTGTGACAACCTGGAGGGGTGGGATGGGGTGGAGGTGGGAGGGAGGTTCAAGATGGAGGGGACACATGTATACCTATGGCTGATTTATGTTGATACAGCACAATGTTGTAAAGCAATTATCTTCCAATCTAAAATAATTAACCTTTAAAAAACAGCAAAAAAAGAAAATATCAATTAATATAACATATATCAATACCTTAAATCTTCCCATGGATGCAGAAAATATATGATAGATGATATTACAATGTATTTCATATACCTTATTTAGTCATTCAAATATTTATTGAGTGATAGTCATATAATCCCTAAATAATATTTAGACATGAGGGCAAGCTTAAGACATCTAATATTACTTTTTCCAGAACTACTTTCCTCCCCTTTCCTACTAAAAGATTTAGCACTGAGATTGTGGTTATCTCCAAATTATTCAAGCTAAGAAAGGCAAATTGGTCAAGAAGACTAACTCGTTGCTGACTAGGATTTCTTTGAGATACAGAATTATGCTCTGTCTTAAACATCGCTTTTTACTTGTGTTTTGTCTTCTTGCTCTTCTAGAAAAACAAACAAACAAACAAACTATCCAAGATGACTGTCACTTACTCCAGTAAAGTAGCAAATGCAACTTTTTTTGGATTTCATAGGTTACTCCTCAAGTGGAGAGGCAGCATCTACAAACTACTGTACAGGGAATTTATTGTTTTTGCTGTACTTTACACAGCAATAAGTTTGATGTACAGGTACTTTCCTTTGCATGTGTTCTTAAATGGCCATCAAAGAGCGTATATGAATACAGTCTCAAAAATCCAAGTCCTTTGGTTGCCTCTGATTTTGCATTTTGTAATCTCCTCCTCTGCATGATTTTCCGTCACCGTCTTCTCCCTGGGACTGAGTATCTTAATCCACACCTAACCATTTTTGAGATGTTAAATGGACTCTAACCCATCATGCTTAGGTGGCTCCCATTCCAGCCCCACTTTAACTGGTCGTGATGAAGTATTATTTGTGCTTCAGGAATTTTGCTCCAGGCAAAAAATGAAAGATTTATACCCAGATCCTTACTAAGTGATGATTTTTACCATTCAAAATCATTATTTTTGCCTCTCTGAATGATATCATTCGTAGTTTGAGTTTATGATTTGACCGCTTGCAGCGACTACTTACATAATTAACACTTTCATAAATAGCGTATATCAGGCAACTTTCCTTCCTTTTTCCTGGAATGACAAAATCTTATCTAAGATGGTGCCCCCAAACTTACCAATATCTCAATTAAAGAAAAAGGTTAAAAACAAATTCATTTTTGCATTATCTTCAAAGTTGAAGGCACATTATATTCACAAAAGATGTTTATTCTTTATAACATCACAAACTTTGCCTGTCAGGTTGATAGGTAATTTGAGTAACATTACGTCCATGAAATACTTTTAGGACTAAAAATTATAGTCTTAATAAAATTTTATCAGTTTTATAAATAGGAAGCTCCATGAGTTCTTTTAATTAATATTGATTGCATAATTTCTTCTCAGGGAGAAGTTAAAACTTAAAATAGAAAAGTTAAAGGTTTTTGAGGCTGTATTTCCACCTTTTCTGTGCTTATCAGTTTGTTCTTTCCTTTCTGCATACCATGAGCAAATTTGCATGTCATTGCTCTCACCTGTATTCTTCCTTGCAGTGACAGGACCCCATGTGAAAAAGAGGGAAGTTAATTTGACTGGTCGATAATGACCAATGAACAGCTATTTTGCTATATATCAAAACTACTGTTCCAAAAAAATGTATATATTGGTATACATTTTGGCAAAATATCTTTAAAAGGGAAGTTCTATTAAAAATCTCTAATGATTTTTTGAATACATCCTCCTAATACAGTATTATTTTGACAGTTTATTTATATGTCATCCAGTCCTTCACAATATCAAATGGTGGAAGACACATGACTTTTCAGGATAATTGTCTCATTCGTTTATTTTTACTGATGTGTATTTATTGCTGCTACTGCTGCTTAGAATAGAATGGCTCTTAGAACAGTTGCATCGTAGCCAGAGATGCTCCACTGGGCCTTAATTTTAGCTCCAATGTCTTATTTATTTCCCACAAAACTGTATGCACATATTTTTTCTAAAGACCCAAAAGTGCTGTGTTTATAACAACCATTAGTTCAAGCCATTTTTCATTCTTTAAATTTCAAATGTAAAAGCTTATTAAAATAGATCCTTTTATCTTGATCAAAGTTCTACCGAGAACTACAGGCTGAATCTGTTGAGAAAGTCAGACATACCTGTAGACAATATAGACATAGTTTCATTCTCATATCCACTAACAATGCTAAAGTTTTTTAATCCCATTATAAGCAAATAGTTGTGCTTGTCAAAAAATCATAAGATAGAACCCGAATTCACTAGTTTGATTATCTCTCTTTGTATTTTGGGATACATTTGACTAAATACTTGCTGTAGTACCTTCTAGCTAGTAAAATTTCTACGTGTCTATTAGCTTAATATT
Organism: Cephalophus harveyi; assembly: GCA_006410635.1. Lineage (NCBI taxonomy): Eukaryota > Metazoa > Chordata > Mammalia > Artiodactyla > Bovidae > Cephalophus > Cephalophus harveyi. Next base: position 214,115 of record SJYT01031762.1, read on the forward strand.
TTTTTCTTTGGCCAATTATTAATAGTAACAATCACTTTATTACTGACTATGACATTATACTCTAAGTGGTTTTATATATCATATATTCTTTAATCCTCCTAACATCCCTGATACACAGATATTATTATTATTATCCTCATTTACAAATGAGAAAACTGAGACTCAGAGAGATTTAAAAGTATGCTCAAAATCCAAATCTCTAAGTGGCAGATCTGGGACTCAAACATGGCTCTGTAAGGCTCTACAGTCTGTGCTCTCCACATTTAATTCTCTCTGACCAATTCAATTTGAGTAGCGGAAACCAATCTGGCTGTAACTTGTCATCAGCCTCACCTTGGGAGGCCTGTCCACCAGGTGATGCCTTGCCTGTCATCTTTTCTTGACTGTAGAATTTCTGAAAATCCCCTCCAAAGCTAAGGCTGCCCCCTCAGCTTTGGGCACTCCAAGCCCACCCTGAATCCCACACACATTCTTAGCACCAGCTCCCAGCTCTTCACCAGCAGTCTGATTGGTGGCTCACTGTCACCTCATTATCCCTCCGCTTCCTTCCTCAAAGCTCTACTGACCCAAATAGGCCTCTGACATACGCCATAGTGAGTGTTTCCAAGGGAGTCCTGATTCTTTTGGAACAGCTGCATTCATTCATTTATTCAAATTCATCTGCTTTCTTTCTGGATTTTGATCATTATTATTAACCTGCCTTGAGATATCTCTTCTGATTCTGAATCTCCCCCTTGAAACATAAATATCAATAATAGCTTTATTAAATGGATTAATGTTTAATAATACCAGAAAGTGGGTTTCTGTAAGATCTATAATATAAATTTTGATATTTTTATACTATAAAAGTAAAACCTCACCACATATAATAATAAATATTTCACTTCTGTTGAACCTGTGTTGTTGTTTTATATTTTAAATAACTCTAGGCTTGAAAATATAACATCCCTTGAGGTATAACACACATAACCAAGAATGTACTGAGTAGAATATTCATGAGAAAGTAAGATCAAGATGTCAAATCCAGGGTTATTATTCAATAATTACTTAATAAGCATATTCCAATAATAAACATAATTAAGACATTCTTTTTTAAGTACATATGTTTAATAATTGGATAATGGACTCCTTTATGAAGTATTTTGCTCCAAATCCCATGCATCAATCATATAAAAATTTAAAAATATAAAACATTCAAAATAAAATGGATTACTATGTCCCACTGTCTAATGACCAATAACATTTATGTACTAAAAACATCAGTACTTAAAATGTTCAGCAGTTAAAAAGCTTTTGAGATACATCAGCTTAGGTATAAAAGGAAAAGCTACTGCTCCTTTTATAAAAAACTGAGATTATTTTTGCTTAATTGTTTGCAGTGAATGTCACTTGCAAAGCAGGTGCAGGAGTATAATATCATAAAGGGCTGTGCATTTTATTTTTGCTCCAGATTGTTACTTACAGGAGCCCAAAAACGTTTCTTTGAAAAATTATCAATTTACTGTGACAGATATGCTGAACAAATTCCAGTAACCTTTGTGCTTGGTAAGTATAGGCCGCACGCAGCATGCAGCCACACAGCTGTCTCCGCAACGGTGACACCAGTGACTCTGCATGGGAGTGTTTCCAAGCTGAGAGGCATGCCTGAAAAGCCACCGCTTGCAATAGAACCAGAATCATCCATAAGGTTTCCCTTCAAGACTGCTTTTGCTAAATTAACACCCAACAAGTTTGAGGTAATGATCTGCTCTTGGACGACTGAGCTTTCTCTTCACTAACTCTCCACTTTTTGCCATCAATGTGTGAGTTCTAATATCCACTTACTGAGTGTTATGCCATCGCCAGGCACAAATTACTTTTTTTTTTTTTTCTGGAGGGAAAAATCATAAGATATGGATAACTAAATGTTTTTACATCCTGATCTCTAAAAAAGGCTAAAATTCTGCTAAAAGCATCAGTGTCAACAACGTGTCTTCGGTAAGAAATTGCTTTACAGTTTCCTGTTATTCTGCAGGCTTTTATGTTACTCTAGTAGTGAATCGATGGTGGAACCAGTTTGTGAATCTGCCCTGGCCAGACAGGCTGATGTTTCTCATCTCCAGCACTGTTCATGGAAGTGACGAGCATGGGCGCCTGCTCAGGAGGACGCTGATGCGCTATGTCAATCTCACCTCCCTGCTCATTTTCCGCTCAGTGAGCACAGCTGTGTACAAAAGGTTTCCGACGATGGACCACGTGGTTGAAGCAGGTATTGTGAATTACTCTTCCTTCCATGGGGCTCCTCTCAACCTTCAAATTTCCTCTGAAAATATCTTTTATTCATTCATTCAAGAAACATTTACTAAATACCTATCCTGTGCCAGAAACAGTCCTAAGAGGCAAAAAATGAATAAGCCATCATTCCTGCCCTTAAGAGGCTTACTTGGGGGGCAGAGCAAACGAAACAGCAAACAGTCAATCTCATATTAAGTTGCCAACAGTCATAATATAGTAATATTATATTACAATCTATAATATTATCCTATTCCATTTTCATATTTCATCGTATATCATTTTTAAAGAAATATAAAACATCTGTAATATTATCTTACATTGCCTAGCACTTTATAGCTTATGCACTTTCACAAACATTATTTCATTTCAGTTCAGTTCAGTCGCTCAGTCGTGTCCGACTCTCTGCGACCCCATGAACCACAGCACGCTAGGCCTCCCTGTCCATCACCATCTCTCGGAGTTCACTCAGACTCACATCCATCGAGTCAGTGATGCCATCCACAAGAGGCTTACTTGGGGGGCAGAGCAAACGAAACAGCAAACAGTCAATCTCATATTAAGTTGCCATAGTCATAATATAGTAATATTATATTACAATCTATAATATAATATTATCCTATTCCATTTTCATATTTCATCATATATCATTTTTAAAGAAATATAAACCATCTGTAATATTATCTTACATTGCCTAGCACTTTATAGCTTATACACTTTCACAAACATTATTTCATTTCAGTTCAGTTCAGTTGCTCAGTCGTGTCCGACTCTCTGCGACCCCATGAACCACAGCACGCCAGGCCTCCCTGTCCATCACCATCTCTCGGAGTTCACTCAGACTCACATCCATCGAGTCAGTGATGCCATCCAGCCATCTCATCCTCGGTCGTCCCCTTCTCCTCCTGCCCCCAATCCCTCCCAGCATCAGAGTCTTTTCCAATGAGTCAACTCTTCGCATGAGGTGGCCAAAGTACTGGAGTTT
>SJYT01031762.1:227423-246830 GCA_006410635.1 Cephalophus harveyi
TGTGTGTGTGTGTGTGTGTGTGTGCATGCATGCTAAGTCGCTTCAGTTGTGTCCTATGGGCTATAGCCCACCAGGCTCCTCTGTCCAAGGGATTCTTCAAACAAGAATACTGGAGTGGGTTGCCATGCCCTCCTCCAGGGGATCTTCCCCACCCAGAGATCAAACCCAAGTCTCTTGTGTCTACCTGCCTTGGCAGGCAGGTTCTTTACCACTAGTGCCACCTGGGAAGCCCCTGTGTGTGTGCATAATTGTATATCTATCTATATATTTTTTTTTACTCTGATTTGAAATATTAAAAAGTATTCTTTGGGATAAGCAATATGAAAATTGCTGAGCAGAGCTGAACTAGCCAGAAAACCAGATGGAAAAGAGATAGCAAGAGAAATTCAACTCAGATGCAATAGCAAGATAAAATAGCAATGTTAGGAGTGTGGATAGGGTCTGAGGAAATGTGGCATGAAGATAGATATGTGAAGGAGACAGGGTAACGTGAGGATCAGCCAACTGATGGTATTGCCAAACTGCAGCAAGCTGATACCTGTGGTGAACATAGCCTTAGAGACGAGGATAATGACCACATTCTGAAAATATCATTGATCTCCAGTTAAAATGGTCTGAAGCACTGATGAGGATAGCATTCCATTTCATAACAAATGCTCTCTGAATTGATTTCACTAACAATCTAGACTTTTCTTTCAAAGGACCAGTAACTCAATTTCCAAAGACAGGGTTATTTTGTATAAGATGTATAACCCTGCTGGAAATAATAAAAATTATTCCGCCTGTATACTCTTGGAGGACACATTAGTGTCCGATTCATTTTTCACAGCACCTAGCAAAGTCCTCAGTAAATTTGGACTGAGCATTTAAAACCCCCTGCTTTCCTAACTCTACATGTCCCTTTTCAACCAACGGGTTTGCTACATGACAGGGATGGGGGGAGCAGGGTACCTAACTCTTGCTTTAGTGTTTGCATTAAATAATTCCTCACTCTGCATATTTGCTTTCTGCTAAGAAGCCAAGAAAGGACTTGCCAGCACAATTTGATCCATACTCCTGAATAAAAAATAACCAGAGGTAAAGTTATTCTTTGGTCAAATGACAGAGATTTCAGCCAAGTATACAAATGTGGTCATTTTTGGAAACTGCACTATGAATCCCAAGACTGTAACTGTTAGACAATTAATATGAAATGTCTGAGAACAGGCTTCCAGGGAAAGGGTGAAAGGTTGCAGTAGGTCTTTAAGCACAGAGCCAAGACAGGTCATCTATTGACTTCCTATCATTAGTTTTAATCATACTCTGCAAGTCTTTTAAAACAAAAACCCAAATGGATTATCTATATCATGCAACAACTTTGAAATGCACTGAGAAACAAGACAAGAATTCTCGGGCTCATTCTTATTGTTGACCACCAGAGAGAGTTCAGTTTCCCTGGCATGGGTAAACCTTTTCAAAGTTAATGTAAATAACCTGAGTATTATCTAAAACTAGTCTCTTGTTGGTAAATACTCGCCTTGTAATTGTTACTCTGTTTATTTCAAACTGACTTAACAGAATTTTCCTTCATTCAGTGAGGAAGTGATTTTTCAAGCGTCGCTGTAGTTCAAAATTTCCTGCGGAGATTGTAAACGTGCAACTGCCTGGACCCAATTCATTAGATTACTCAGGAAAATTTAAAAGCATGCTTACCCCTGAACCTTACTGTAGACCCATTGAATCAGCACCTCTGGGGATAAGACAAAGGCACTGGTATTTTCTAAAAGGCATTTGGGCTAAGACAGAGGCACACGAGACTGTAAGGTGCAACACTGGGTCAGGAATCTTGCCCTAATGGTCTCATGGACATAGGAAGGAGAGGGTAGGATGAATTGAGAGGGCAGCATTGACTTATGTATACTGCTGCTAAGTCGCTTCAGTCGTGTCTGACTCTGTGCGACCCCATAGACGGCAGCCCACTAGGCTCCTCTGTCTTTGGGATTCTCCAGGCAAGAACACTGGAGTGGGTTGCCATTTCCTTCTCCATATGTACTACACGTATAAAATAGATGGCGAGTGGGAAGCTGCTCTGCAGCATGGGGAGCTCAGCTCGGTGCTTTGTGACAACAACTTAAAACTCTGTTCCGAAGAAGACTAGTTGTGTAAAATATTGTACAAAGCTAACTAGAATGCAGCCATAGAAAGAACGATTCTGCTCTCCACATCTTAACAAAAAAATCTCCAAGATACAACTTGAGTAAAAAGAAGCAAATGGCAGACATGTATGGAGTATAAAGTCATTTGTGTTTTTAAAAATTTGGCCTGTGTGAAATCTGTGACACTTCTCTGGAAATATACACAATAACCTGGTTGTAGTGATTTTCTTCAGGGAGGGAAACTGAGACTTACTTTCCACATTAATATTTCTTTAGCCTGTTAGGATTTTTGTGCCCAGCGAACTACTCAATTGAACTAAAAAATAAAAGGACAAGTGTAAACAGTAAGCTTTTGAAACACATACTAATATGAACAAAACTTTTTACATAGTAGACATTCCATAAGTGTTTGTTAATAAATAAACTGCTACCTTATTATTCCTCTCCTATTATTCAAGTCTCTTCTTTTGGTGTGCAGGCGGTAGAGGATGAGTAAAGTTTCACATAATATATTATGTGTTAGCACTTACTGAGTGTTATTTATGTGCAGCGTGTTATGTTAACCTCTTGACATATGTTCTTCATCTCGGGTACTTCTACAACATCATTGTGAAGTAGACATTATTATCTCTTTTACACATGAGAAAACTGAGGCTCAGAGAAGTCACTGAAAACTGAAGCAAATTGTGTTGTGCACACACATACATACATACACACATACACACAGGGAGACACACAAAATCAAAGAAACGCTTTTAAAGTATATGCAAAATGCTGTGGGGACTGTGAAGATAATATGCTTTTTGCCCTCCCAAAGGATCTTAGCAGGGGAAACATTTGTGTCTAACACGACCATGACATGAGGCAAGAGAGAGCCCTGTGGTGATTTGAAGGGGAGAGGCAGAAGGAATCAAGGAAGGCTTCTCAGAAGAGAACCTGGTTAATTAGGTGTTTGAAAAGAAGCATCAGGAGGAAAAGTCATGTGATTCATCTGTTGGGCAAAACACTAAGTGCTTTGTATACATTATCACCTTTTATTCTTTAAATCCGAACAATTCTAAGTATTCCTGTTCTCAATTTTACCAAACCCTAAAGAAGAGACATTCCCTTGATGTCCTAGTCCACATTTAATGTCACCTTGCTTCCTATTGGCACTACAATCACACACACACACACACGCACACAGAGTTATATATCAGTATATAAGGCAATGCATGTAAGCAATCCTTACAGAGGTAGATAGTCCTTTTCTCTAATACAAGTAAAAACTACTTGAGACAGGAACCGCATTATTTTTTAGTTCTTGAATATCCCCCATTCTATGCTCACATGGTAGACGCTGAAATATTTAGGGTAATATATTAATGCTAAGGGGCTTCCCTGGTGGCTTAGATGGTAAAGAATCCACCTGTGATACAGGAGACATAAGAGATGCCAGTTCAATCCCTGAGTCAGGAAGACCCCCTAGAGAAGAAAACGGCAACCCACTCCAGGATTCTTGCCTGGAGAATTCCATGGACAGAGGAGCCTGGCGGGCTACAGTCTATGGGGTCACAAAGAGTAGGACACGACTGAGCAACTAAGACAAACATTAATGCTAAATCAAGTCTGTATAACCTATCTCTTTTTATTTTGTGTAAAGGTTTTATGACAGCAGATGAAAGAAAATTATTCGACCACCTCAAATCTCCTCATCTGAAATACTGGGTTCCATTCATATGGTTTGGAAATCTCGCAGCTAAAGCCCGAAAGGAAGGTAGAATCAGAGACAGTGTGGATCTTCAATCACTGATGACTGTAAGTACATTGCAAACATCAGTTAAAAGATATGACTCAGACACCAGCAGGGACTTGGATGTAAAAGGCTGGATCTGGATGAGTCCGCTTTGTTCAATCCTGGTTCCAAAGGAATCAGAAAGACTGGGCAAGGAATAGAACCCTCAAATGCAGGAGGAGAATATAACACAGTTTTAACCGAGGTTGATTGGAGGTGGTTGCTTAGAGGCTGTTTTAAGCAGAAGTAGACTTTGTAATGAATGTTTGAGTTTTTAGCCAACTTTTTCGTCATTCATTATAAAGCCTACTTTGAACTATGGTTTTGGAGAAGACTCTTGAGAGTCCCTTGGACTGCAAGGAGATCCAACAAGTCCATCCTAAAGGAAATCAGTCCTGAATATACATTGGAAGGACTGATGCTGAAACTGAAACTCCAATACTCTGGCCACCTGATGCCAAGAACTGACTCATTTGAAAAGACCCTGATGCTGGGAAAGATTGAAGGTGGGAGGAAAACAGGACGACAGAGGATGAGATGGTTGGATGGCATCACTGAGTCAATGGACTTGAGTTTGAATAAATTCTGGGAGTTGGTGATGGAATAAATTCTGGGAGGCCTGGCATGCTGCAGTCCATGGGGTTGCAAAAAGTCAGACTCGACTGAGCAGCTGAACTGAACTGAACTGAAGGCTTTATAATAGGCTTCCCTGGTGGCTCAGACAGTAAAGAATCCACCTGCAGTGAAGGAGATTCAGGTTCAATCCCTGGGTCAGGATGATCCCCTGAAGTAAGAAAACAGAAACCACTCCAGTATTCTTACCTGAAGAATTCCATGGATGGAGGAGCCTAGTGGGCTTAAGACCATGGGGTCGAAAAGAACTGGACAGAACTGAGCGACTAACACACACAGGCTTTGTCATAGGCTCTACAATAAAATGTTCCTTGATTGATCAGCAATGTCTGCAAAGGGCTCAGAAGGTTCTGGCACCCTAGAGGCATATTTGCCATCCCTAACTCCAGGATCCTGTACCCAAATCCCCAGTCAGTTCCCCAAAATTGGAATATCCCAACGTCAATCTCCTGGAGGAGGAAATGGCAACCCACTCCAATATTTTTGCCTGGAGAATCCAACGGACAGAGGAGCCTGGCGGGCTACAGTCCGCCAGTTCACTAAGAGACGGACATGACTGAAGTGACTTAGCAAAGTTAATCAGCTTTCCAGATGACCCAGGAAACAAAGCTGTGTTTTCATTAAATGAAATAATCCTGAATGCATTTGAGAAACAAATTTATAGATGGGCTAGATAGATTTGTGCCATGACAGTCTCCTGCCTTCATTAGGCTAAAAGGAATGAATGATTTTAAAATAGCTCCCAAATTAGCATATACTCTTTCTCAGTCTTAAATAACAACTCGTGTTCAGTAGAGAAAAAAGAAATCAATGGATCTCAGTCCTTTCTGCTTTAACAGAGATAGATTTTCTATCAATAGAAGCATTCTAAAGTGTTCATTTGTTGGGGGGAAAGGCATAGATATATTTAGGCTTTTTTCTAAGATCTTCAGTAAGCATGTTTTCAAAAGAGAGGAAACAAAAAATAATCTGCTCTCCACATAATTTAGAAATGATTTGTTTGAAATATTAACTACTGCATTTCCACCACCCCTTTGGGCCTATATGTATATAGTAGGAAATTATGAATTCAATAGAGTAGGGGAAATTTCTATACCATTCTGATTTATCTTATTTTATCTTATTTATCTTATCTTCTGATTTATCTTTATTTTTTTAAACTGTATGACTGTACTTATCCCTTTTGCACACCATTGAATGATGTCAATAGCTTGTCATTTTCAAAATTTTCCTTTTGGAGTGGCCTTCAGAACCAATTTCTAGTCTTTTGAAGTCACGATCATTATTTTATAGGTGTATTTCTAAAAGCCACAGCCATATTCTGAACCCCAGTAAATGTTATTTACCACACCCATCATCTTAGTAAATCGTGTTTTATCTATTTCTGGCTTAGGAAATGAACCGATTTCGCTCGTGGTGCAGCCTCTTATTTGGTTATGACTGGGTTGGGATTCCGCTGGTTTACACCCAGGTATCAAATCCTTGGCACGTGATTTTTTCTTTCCATTGTCCACTTTGGCATGCTGGCTCTCTTGGGGCAGCCAGGGCTGTGCTCTCAGTAGGGTTTCTCTCTGTTTCAGGTGGTCACGCTGGCTGTCTACACCTTCTTCTTTGCCTGCCTGATCGGACGCCAGTTTTTGGATCCCACCAAAGGCTATGCGGGGCATGACTTAGATCTTTACATTCCAATCTTCACTCTCCTACAATTCTTCTTCTATGCAGGATGGCTCAAGGTAGCCAACAGTCTCCATGCCTGAGACCCTGTCTACAATCTAGGTCCTGTTCCAAACTCTGCACACTGATCCCTTACTGAATCACTCATTCGTGAGTGACTCCAAGGTAGATTTAACATTTAATAGCTGAGATGTTACTATTTTTCAACTTGGAGTTCAAGTGGCAGGGATGTGGTGAGTACTGTACTGCAGAGATCTGAAGCAGCTCATTGATGCAAAGACGTTACTCTTTTATGGCCATTGATTGTGCTCAGTCTTTGTGTGCTCTCACTAGGATTACAATAATGTAATTAAAGTATTAAGTATACCTGCATTGATATTTTATCCCACAACAAGCGACTAGGCAGAGTAAAACAAAGTAAATAAGAAGTCTTGTATCTCAGACTTAAGCATGATTATTATATTTTTATCTTGGTTCTGGGCTTCCCAGGTGGCTCAGTGATAAAGAATCTACCTGCAATGCAGGAGATGTGGGTTCAATCTCTGGGTCAGGAAGATCCCCTGGCAAAGGGAATTGGCACCCCACTCCAGTATTCTTGCCTGGAAAATCCCATGGACAGAGGAGCCTGGCGGGCTACAGTCCATGGCTTGAAAAGAATCAGACACGATTGAGCGACTGACTAAACAATCTTGGCTCTGCTCAACTCTAAATAGTTAGCTTCTATTCCCTGAAATCCCACTAGCTGCCCCACGACATTAAATGCATTCCATTTTCAAAGCCAGAACTGAGACCTGAAGGAATTCATCGGAATCAAAACCAGAAACACCAGGATTAATGACAACATGTGGTTTGCCAGGAAATTAAAAGCAGGTCAGAGCAATGAAAAGAACTAGTCCAATCATCAGCATTAAATTTTATTTGTTCCCACCACTATCTCCCTTCACCCCAATGTATGTAACAATATCAGAAACCAATTCTTCCCTCTCTTAAGTATGTGACAGAAAAAGGTCAAAGATTATGCCTTCTTTAAGGTAACTGAAATCTAAGGACAGTTTGAAGATAACTTTAATAAAGTAGAATTTCAAATGTCTGACCTTCCAAACAACCACGTGTCAACATACATATCCAGGTCTTCCATGTTGTTGCAGCCTTTTCCCTGCAGACGCCTTTACTTTCATTGGTTTGAATCTTAACCAGGAAAAAAATAAATACGTTGGCATTTCAAGTTACTCTCCAAACAGTAAAGGCATTTCCTTTACAAATGGCAAAAACGTTTTTAACCAGATGACAGTGAGTGGATTATTTTTACCCATTTAAGATGACGAGCAGGAGAAACTAACAGCTCTTATTTCTCATTAGAGAAAAAGTACACTCTACCTTTATAAACAGAAAATTGCCACAATTGGCCCAAACACTCGATCCTCTATCATTCTGGTCTTGTATTGTCCTTTTGCCTGAGTTGTGCTGAGCTTTATTCTTCACTTTGTGCCCATGTGAAGTGTTCAGCCAGGCTGGAAGGAACAGTCAGCAGTTCCTGCCTTCTGAAGTGCTCTCTAATATATTAACCTGCTTGGGACTTCCCTGGTGGATCAGTGGTTAAGACTCCTGCTTACGCTGCAAGGGACATGGGTTCGATCCCTGGTCGGGGAACTAAGATCCTGCATGCTGTGCAGAGTGGCCCACCAAAAAATAAAATATTAACATTCTTTTCCTTTATAAAATGTTTTTGAAGGCAAAATATGAAAAGAAAATCTTAGCCCCATTGAGAGATAGGCGACTCTAAGAGAAGGGAGTTTTCCCATCCAGCGGATTGTATCTCAATTTCTAAACAGCTGTTTTGTCTTGACCCTGCTAGTATTTATAAATACTGAAGTGTAGAAAACCCAACTTAACCTTATGAATATTCTATTACTCAGTTATTTGCTAGAAACGGAGCCTCAAAGTGAGTAAAGGCTATCTTTGTGACAGTCAATTAAAAATCATGGATATCATTTTGGTAGTTAAATGTAGACTGTAATACTATATGCAGGACTGATGTCAAAAAAGTGAAATTCTGGATGTAACAAAAGTATTTTCAAAATTTTTGAAATTTTGAAATTCAAAAATTTCCATCCAGTGGCCCATTTTATTTAAAGAAAACCCCAGACAAAAATAGGCTTCCCAGGTTGGAATCCCTGGGTTGGGAAGATTCCCCTGGAGAAGGGTGTGGCAACCTACTCCAGTATTCGTGCCTAGAGAATTTCATGGGCAGAGGAACCTGGAGGGCTAAAGTCCATAGGGTCACAAAGTGTCAGACATTACTGAAGCGACTTAGCATGCATGCTCGCACCAGGCAAGAAAGGGTAGACAACCCCTTGGAACTTGCATTGATGGACTCTTTCATGGATATTGCTGTGCAGCTGACTGATCCAGGCACCAGCCCTGCCAGGGCCGTTCCTTAGAACAGGGGGATATCCTCCCCTATCAGTGATTCTCAACAATGGCCACACATTAAAATCTCTTGGGAGCTCTACTCATTACTGATGCCTGGCTCAGCTTCATACCCATTAAATCAGAATCTCTGGGGGAGGGACCTAGCCATCAATTTTCTTTAAAAGCTTTTCAGATAATTTTGATGTTCACTCAATGTTGAGAACAGATCTAAGTGAGTAGACCTAAATTCTAAAAAATATATAGATAGATCTTTTTTACCAAGAAGTCTCAGCATCTAGGAACTCAACTAATCAATGGTGCTTTTATTTTCTACACTTGTAAGTTTTCCACATTTAAGCCCAATGTAAAACCACACACATGCTCGCACGCACACACACACACACACACACACACACACACACATCCAAATAATTAAAAATCAAAGGGAATGAATCAAAAAGAATGGGTGAGTCTCATTTGGCACATGAATCTCTCATCGAGAAGGCTATTCAGGGGCTTCCCTGGTAGTCCAGTGGTTTAGACTCTGCCTTTCCACTGCAGAGCGTGGAATGGGTTTGATCCCTGGTCGGGAACTAGGATCCCACAGCATGCAGTGCGGAAAAAAAAAAAAAAAAGTTGTTTTTAAAAGAAGGCTGTTCGATTCAGGAGCATGGTAAGAACATCTAATACTGACCAACTATTAGAAGATATGTGATAAAAACCTATGTGACTTCTAAGTAACTTGCAGTAAATCCTTTAAGTTAAAACTAAGTAAGAAAAGTCCAACTTTATGACTTACTAGCTCTCTGACTCATCCACTTAGTAGTTATGTCCAGTTACTGTGAAATCTCCTTGTAATATTTTCTTTGTGATTTAAGTCTTTCTTTGCTCTTTAACCTTGCCCACAGTTACATTTTCTCTCATCACCTGGACCTTTGTAAATTCTTTCAGAGCACAGGCTCTGCACCCCTCGAAGTGCCTAGCATATTGTCAGAACGCCTTCGATATTTGCTGGCTGATTTGTACTTGAGAATCAGTCTTTTGGTTCCTAAACAGCCCATGGCTCCTCCTGGATGGGACCTGCATTGTCACCAGCTGAATAGACAGAGACTTTGAAGAGCAGTCCCCTGCAGGTGCACGACTGATGGTCCAAGAGTTCAGTCTTATACCTGTGTATTTATCAGCCCACTCCCACTCTGCTCTAGGCTTCCTACTGTGAAAGGTGACAAAAGAAATCAGAGAGTGAAACAGGAATCCTCTCCAACCTTCACTCTTAGTCTTCACAAGCATCATGGCGGACTCATTCTATGTTCTCAATTGCAGGTAGCTGAGCAGCTTATCAATCCTTTTGGAGAAGATGATGATGATTTTGAAACTAACTGGTGCATTGACAGAAATCTGCAGGTTAGAGAAGCTTTTCTGTCCTTTACAAACATTGATCATCTAAACAGACTCTGAACACAGGCCTCTGAAGTTGAGAGCTTTAGCCACAGACGAAGAGGTTTTTGCTGTTCAATATGTTGCTTTCAGGTTCTTTTGGAACCTTACAAACCTCACTGAATCTCAGTTCCAGTGAAATTCCATCCCTTTTCAATAGAACTTCAATCCAGTTTTCTTTGTAAGTTTCTTTATTAGCCTCTTTACATAGCCTCTTCCATCTCAGTACAGACCAATATTTTAAGACATTTTTCATCTGTTTCCAGTTGCCACCTAAAAAGATTAACAGTGACATAAAGTGGCAGCCATAATATAATGTGAGTTCCAAAATGCAGATCATGTAGATCCCTACAGTCAGACGTCCAGCAGCTGGACACTGAGAATGTGGGACCAGGCCAGCCTGTGACTCAAAATCTCCCTTAATGGCACCAGATGGACCCCAGGGCTTTTATGCTGAAGCATTATTCCAGAGAAGTTATTAATGAAGAAGTAGCGTGAGAGAATTTTTATTTTAGGCAAGATTCTCCTCCAACCATTCTCTTTCCTGTAAACCTAACTAAGAAAAGGCCTTCAGCTTGTCCATTTGTTTAAAGTCCTTACTCGGCTCTTAAACAGTATTGAACATTTTACTGTTGGTTCACAAGCTAGCCGCCGTACACGGAGGGAAAGGGGAGACCAAAGGAAAAGGCAGACCAAGTTAGGCTGGCATGTGACAGTTTTAACGAGCTAGGGAACTTACTCAAGAGGCTTGTCTTGGGTAGATACAAGGTGAATAGACCTCCATATCTACCTGCCAGAATCCTAAAATTTGATATAGAAGCCTTACTGGGGTTCAGTCATGTAGTCAATCCAGATGGTCTCAACAACACATTGCTCTCTCAAGATTGTATCCTTGAAACAGCTCCCACTGTGGGGACAATGGGTGGAAGGTATATTCCAAGGACAGGGGAGAGAATCCCATCCCATTACCCTGGTGCAGCTCAAAGATCATGACCTCTGTATGACCCCCAACAATCACACTGTCAGCCTGTTAAGGAGGAATTGTAACACCTACACCACTCGCTGTAAAAACTGGATTCCCAGAAGTTTAATAATTTATTCAAGCATCAATTTGTCAAAGTCAAGAGGAGAAGACCATTATGACCGCCAGCAGTATAGACTTATTGATATATTTTTCTAAACAAACAAACAAACAAAAATTCATGGCAAATAAGTGATATCAAGTATAAATGTACTTATGGAATCAATGAAATGGTATATTGAAATCTTCAGCTTCCTGTAATATCTGGGATTATGTGGTTGCTGTCAGGATACCCACTAGACAATTAGCTAATTTTGGGTAAAGAATAAAAAGGTGTCTCTCCTGCCTCCAGATAAGATGTGCTCCACTCTGGGGTATGTGGCTTAATGAATCTAGTCTGGGCAGCTTTATGACCCCACTTACCCCTACTGCCAAGTGCTCTTGTGAATGACATGTACAACTCTCTGTAGCAGCTCTAGTTATAGCAAATATAAACTGTGGACGTTTATATATTCACTCATTCACACTGTGTTCTATCCCATCCCAAACTTCATTCACCCACTGGAACTTATTCTTTCTTATTCCAATTCACATCAGAATTGTTCTAACACTATACTGATGATTTTAGGTCTCTCTTTTGGCTGTGGATGAAATGCATATGAGCTTACCCAAGATGAAGAAGGATATTTACTGGGATGATTCTGCTGCTCGTCCACCATACACACTGGCAGCTGCTGACTACTGCATACCCTCATTTCTGGGGTCAACCGTCCAAATGGGGTAAGTGCATTTCTAAAACTCACCAACATTTAGAAAATAAGTAAGTCACCGTTCTGATCTTTTTATACTGTGGTCCTGAAGTTACTTTCATAAGAACTCTCAATTATTAATATCCCATAATGGTAGCCTTTTCAAATTTTCAGACATAATTAATATGTCCAAGAGTGTGAGAAATTAAAATGACTATAGTTTCTGGTTTAAATATGGAATATGTGTGTGTGTATTTGGGGGTAATTTGCATTTCACCTTGCTTTTATACCACAGCAAATTTTTCTAATAGTTGTGAAACTATCTTTTTTTTCTTTTCTTTGAAACTATCTTTTTTTCCTTTTCCTTCCAACTTGAAGTAGTTATTTAATTATATTGTTATTTATTATTTAATTATGACCATCATAATGAAATGCATTTTTAAAAGTATTTTTGAGCATATGCCATGTGTAGGCACTGTGTTAGACTATTTTGAGACAAATAAGCCTTAAGGTAAATTTTATCAAAAAAGTTTCTTCCAAGATTATGCTTTGATCAAACTGACTTGTTTAGTGTACAAGCCAGTCTCTGTTCAGTGGTTTGAACATAACAATCTGTCCATATGTACTGTGAGCTTTAAATAAATGGGCTGAGGCCTTCAGTAAATCATGCGCAGTTCTTGAATAATGTTATTAAATCTGATCATGTATTTGATTTTGCAGAAATATGTGAATGTGGAGGAAGTTTAAGCATATTTCTGAAGGCAAATGCCTTGGTTTCCAAGTAACTTAAAAAGAAGAGTATGGACAAATTTAGAAAAGTAAAAAGAACCCCTCCAAAAAATTATAGAAAAAGGAAAAACTTTTACAGAATTTTTCTTATAATTTTTGGCAAAACTGTAGTTCATTTTTCCCCAAGGCCAGCTCTAGGCAGATTTATGAAGTGAGATCATGTCTAAAGTTGCCACCTGTGACCCTCTTTCTCTCCCTCTCACACTGTTCAGCCCTTCTCTTTCGCTACCGTTAAAAAGCAAAATTCAACTGGGTGAATTTTTTTGAAATTCCCTCCTTAAGGTTTTTTTAAATGTATTTATTTTTAATTGGAGGAAAGTTGCTTTACAATATTGTGCTGGTTTCTGCCACACACCAACATGAATCAGCCGTAGGTATACATATGTCCACTCCCTCCTGAACCTCCCTCTACTCCCCACCCCATCCACCCCTCTAGGTTGCCACAGAGTGCTACACTGAGCTTCCTGTGTTTTACAGCTATTTCCCATTAGTGATCTGTCTTACGTATGATAATGTATGTTTCCACGCTACTCTCTCAATTCATCCCATCCTCTGTGTCCACAAGTCTGTTTTCTATGTTTGCATTCAACTGAGTAAATTTTAAAGGTCTTATTGCTTCATTCACTGATTCTTGAATTGGGCAGCATCCAATCTAGCGAAGACAAAGGAGCTCCACAAAACTATACAAATGAAAGCCTTTCATATGCAGAAGGGAGCAGGAATAAGGAAGTTACACATGGCAAAAAACTGGGCTGTTTATTGCAAGGTCACTTTCCTATAGGAGATGGCAGGGGTCTAACAGGCAGAATGCCTAACCAGTGCTGATGAGCCAATTCCTGATTGACTGGCTTATGATTCCACTTCTGGGAAAACCAAAACTGTAGTTAAGTCTTGGTTTCATGACATGGTGCTTAGCATAAGTGACTCCATTTGGGGCCTATTATCTTGTTTTTAATGCTAATATGAGAATATTTAGCTTCAATCCAGTCCAAATAATGCTTTACTCTTAGCTGAATGTCTCCTGCCTGCTGCCTGCTGCTGCTGCTAATTCACTTCAGTCATGTCCAGCTCTTTGCGACCCCATGGACTGTAACCTGCCAGGCTCCTCTGTCCATGGGATTCTCCAGGCAAGAATACTGTTGTGGGTTGCCATGCCCTCCTCCAGGGGATCTTCCTGACCCAGGGATCAAACCCGTGTCTCCTGCAGCTCCAGCACTGCAGGGGATTCTCTATCACTGAGCCACCAGGGCAGCCCTGAATGTCTCCCAGGGCTCCTGGAACCTCTGAGGCTGAAATCCCGTGAAGACTCAAAGAAAAACATGACTGAAAGTATAATTCCAGGCGTTGTGGCAAATAACGAGACAACATAGGAGTCAGGAAACTCGCCTTGCTGCTCTCCAGGCACAGCTTGGTACAGGTGGCTGCTCCAGGCTGGCCTTGTTTCTGCTTCTAGATGCCTGCTAAGCCTGGGCCCTCCTGTCCAGGGCCTCCCCCTGACCAAGGTACTCATCCCGACCCCAGCAGATAGCTTAGTCTCTGTAAATAGTAATTCCCTGCTGTCTGCACGTCTCAGTCTTTTCTAATATATTCTGCGGTGGTAGTTTCACAGATATCTGGCAACCTTCTCAGTTTTGAAAATTAATAGATGTTTTCCTGTCAGTTTGTTTCTAGATCACTCTGTAAGCGTTAACCTTCCCCTCCTCTCCCTTCGTTGATTAATGCAAAGTATTTGAAGGTCTGACTTGTAAAAGAAAGGAGACCAGCACCATTGATGGGGCTGGCGAGTCATGATGACTCTGTTTGGACTGCAAGTGCCACTTGCATCCATTCCCGGGGGGCTCAGTGGTAAAGAATCTGCCAACCAGTGCAGGAGACACAGGTGATGTGGGTTCAATCCTGGGTCCATCCCTGGGTAGGAAGATCCCCTGGAGAAGGAAATGGCAACCCACTCCAATATTCTTGCCTGGAGAATCCCATGGACAGAGGAGCCTAGTGGGCTTCAGTCCATGGATCACAAAGGGTCAGACACAATTGAGTATGCATGCATAAAATGAAGATTTTTTTTTAGTCTCAAGATTTAATTTTGATCTACATATTCATCCTAATCATCATAATTTCTCATTCCAATGCAAGTGTCCATATTCTTTAGAAAGTATTAAAATATGTATTTTGGGAATTCCCTGGTGATCCAGTGGTTAGGTCTCCATGATTTCACTGTCATGCACCCAGGTTCACTCCATGGTCAGGGAACTAAGATCCCACAAGCTGTGTGGCAGAGCCAAAAAAATATTAATAATAAAACAAAAATATGTGTTCCTCCTATTTCTAAATATAGAAACATAGTATTAGGAATTTATAAGATCTTGGAGAAAATACATAATCCAAATGATTATTGGGAAGATTAAACAAGATGGTAAGCATAAAAACACTCTATAAATAACTGAAGAGTATTATAATTGTCAACTAGTACAGATCTCTTATTTGTGGATGTCAAACTTTGGCACAGAAAGATTGAACAAGTCTAAGCTATTTTTCATATTTAACTAAGCTGGAAATCTGTCACAGAAAATAAACTGCTTGAAAGCAAACCAGGAGGTGAGAATGAAGCAAAACAGTTACCAGTTGTCAGAGAGCTCCTGTGGTTAAGTTGGCATATTCACTACTAAATAAGATGACCTACTTACTACTAGTTACGATGGCCTATTTCAGTTCACTTCAGTTCATTTGCTCAGTCGTGTCTGACTCTTTGCAACCCCATGAACTTTAGCACGCCAGGTCTCCCTGTCCATAACCAACTCCCGGAGACCACCCAAACTCATGTCCATTGAGTCGGTGATGCCATCCAACCATCTCATCCTCTGTCGTCCCCTTCTCCTCCTGCCTTCAATCTTTCCCAGCATCAGGGTCTTTTCAAATGAGTCAGCTTTTTGCATCAGGTTGCCAAAGTATTGGAGTTTCACCTTCAACATCAGTCCTTCCAATGAACACCGAGGACTAATCTCCTTTAGGATGGACTGGTTGGATCTCCTTGTAGTCCAAGGGACTCTCAAGAGACTTCTCCAACACCATGGTTCAAAAGCATCAATTCTTCCGCTCTCAGCTTTCTTTATAGTCCAGCTCTCACATCCATACGTGACCACTGGAAAAACCATAGCTTTGACTAAATGGACCTTTGTTGGCAAAGTAATGTCTCTGCTTTTTAATATGCTGTCTAGGTTGGTCATAGCTTTCCCTCCAAGGAGTAAGCGCCTTTTAATTTCATGGCTGCAGTCACCATCTGCAGTGATTTTGGAGCCCCCCAAAAATAAAGTCAGCCACTATTTCCACTGTTTCCCCATCTACTTGCCATAAAGTCATGGAACCCGGTGTCATGATCTTAGTTTTCTGAATGTTGAGCTTTAAGCCAACTTTTTCATTCTACTCTTTCACTTCCATCAAGAGGCTCTTTAGTTCTTCACTTTCTGCCATAAGGGTGGTGTCATCTGCATATCTGAGGTTATTGATATTTCTCCCAGCCGTCTTGATTCCAGCTTGTGCTTCCTCCAGCCCCGCGTTTCTCATGATGTACTCTGCATATAAGTTAAATAATCAGGGTGACTATATACAGCCTTGACGTACTTTTTTCCTGATTTGGAAGCAGTCTACTGTTCCATGTCCAGTTCTAACTGTTGCTTCCTGACCTGCATATAGGTTTCTCAAGAGGCAGGTCAAGTGGTCTGGTATTCCCATCTCTTGAAGAATTTTCCACAGTTTATTGTGATCCACACAGTCAAAGGCTTTTGCATAGTCAATAAAGCAGAAATAAATGTTTTTCTGGAACTCTCTTGCTTTTTCGATGATTCAGCAGATGTTGGCAATTTGATCTCTGGTTCCTCTGCCTTTTCTAAAGCCAGCCTGAATATCTGGAAGTTCACGGTTGAAACCTGGCTTGGAGAATTTTGAGCATTACTTTACTAGTGTGTGAGATGAGTGCAATTGTGCAGTACTCTGAGCATTCTTTGGCATTGCCTTTCTTTGGGACTGGAATGAAAAGTGATCTTTTCCAGTCCTGTG
Organism: Cephalophus harveyi; assembly: GCA_006410635.1. Classification (NCBI taxonomy): domain Eukaryota; kingdom Metazoa; phylum Chordata; class Mammalia; order Artiodactyla; family Bovidae; genus Cephalophus; species Cephalophus harveyi. The sequence continues at coordinate 244,101 of SJYT01031762.1, forward strand.
GCCACTGCTGAGTTTTCCAAATTTGCTGGCATATTGAGAGCAGCACTTTCACAGCATCATCTTTCAGGATTTGAAATACCTCCACTGGAATTCCATCACCTCCACTAGCTTTGTTTGTAGTGATGCTTTCTAAGGCCCACTTGACTTCACATTCCAGGATGTCTGGCTCTAGGTGAGTGATCATACCATCGTGATTTTCTTGGTCGTGAAGATCTTTTTTGTACAGTTCTTCTGTGTATTCTTGCCACCTCTTCTTAATATATTCTGCTTCTGTCAGGTTCATACCAGTTCTGTCCTTTATCGAGCCCATCTTTGCATGAAATGTTCCCTTGGTATCTCTAATTTTCTTGAAGAGATCCCTAGTCTTTACCATTCTATTGTTTTCCTCTACATGCATTGATCGCTGAGGAAGGCTTTCTTATCTCTCCTTGCTCTTCTTTGGAACTCTGCATTCAAATGGGTATATCTTTCCTTTTCTCTTTTGCTTTTCACATCTCTTCTTTTCACAACTATTTATAAGGGCTCCTCAGACAGCCATTTTGCTTTTTTGCATTTCTTTTTCTTGGGGATGGTCTTGATCCCTGTCTCCTATACAGTGTCACAAACCTCTATCAATAGTTCATCAGGCACTCTGTCTATCAGATCTAATCTGTTTACTATCAGTTATAATGGCCTATTTACTGCTAATTAAGATGGCCTATTTACTACTAGTTACTATCGCCTATTTCCTCACAGGCACAAGCAAAAGCTAGGGCCTTTTAGGGGAGGTTTTTGTGAGAAGTTTAACTGGACTCCACTAGAACTAACTGTTCAAGAAACAACTAGGCAAAAGTTTACTTGGTCTTGACTTTCTGCATGAATAAGAAACCTAAAGAGGGGCCTCACAGTCCAGGAAAGGTCACCGCAGGAATTCGGGCTTTTGGAAGTCAGCAAGAATGTCCTCTTCAATCCATTAGTGTCGCTTTTTCCCATAAGTATGCTATTAGACAAGATGTTTCTGGTTGCCAATAACAGAAAACCAACTCAAGATAGCGTAAGCAAAAAGGGCTTTCTTGAGTCACATCCAGAAAGTGGCCTAGCTTTGGATGTGGCTGGGTCCAAAGGCTCACGTGTGTCACCAAGACCTGCATTGCCCTCTCTGTCTCTCAGTTCTACTTTTCTCTCCACCGGCTCAGGTTCCGGGCAAGCTTGCCCTTCCTGATGGCAGACAGACAAGATGGTAGCCAGCAGCTCCAGGCGTACAACATATCTTCTCAACAAATGCTGTGGAAAACCACATCTCTTTTCCAACTCTGAAAACTAGAGTACTGGATTCATTATGACTGGCTAGGGTTGGCGAACATGTCTGTTTCTGAACCAATAACTATCAACAAGAAAACACGATATTTTGATTAGCTAATGTTTCATGCATCCATCTTTGGACCAAGGGGTATGGTCAGCTCCAACCAATAATATGGAGCAGGTGATGCTGGCAAGAAGGATGAAGGTGCTATTACAGGAGAAGGGTGAATGGTCTGCTGGGCTGGCAAAGACAATAGGTGTCCTCTAATCTTAAAAGATAATTCTCTAAGCATCAAATTATTCACTCACCAAATACAACATCAATACCAAGTAAATCTTCTGAGTGAGGTTCAGGGAAAAGGCAGTAAAAGTAAGGATTATTGTAGCACAGGCGGTTGGATGACGACTGAGCCAGTAAGTTTTTCTCGCATTCGGATGAAGACTAGGTGTTGGCATGGTATGGTTGCAAACATCTCAATGGGCATTTAAAGCCCCTTCCTGAATTTTTTTTTTAATTTTCTTATTCTTTTTAAGATATATGTTCCCAGCATATTTAATTCAGAAATCAGATTTCCCTCATCTTTTCCTATCAGTGTTTCAGGTTTGTAATCACAATTTCCATGATTCAGAAATTCCAAAATGGAGGCACTGTCTTTCCGTAACTGAATAACAATATTACTATCCGAGGGCAACCTGAGAAATTATTCTGCCTCATGCATTTTTTCACATTTAGCACGCTATGCATTTCCACATAAAAAGGAAACTCCTTAGAGACAATTTCTTTGTTCTCTATATTCAGGAACATGTTCAAAATATTACTCTATTTTCTACACATTTTTCAAATATACATTACTGCAATAAAGTAATTCCTCTTCTCATTTTTATCTCAAGTGCAAATTTAAATCATTTGCATTGTGTCTTCACATATGGAGCATGCTAAGTCACTTCAGTCGTGTCCGATTCTGTGCGACCCCATAGACGGCAGCCCACCACGCTCCCCCATCCCTGGGATTCTCCAAGCAAGAACACTGGAGTGGGCTGCCATTTCCTTCTCCAATGTATGAAAGTGAAAAGTGAAAGTGAAGTCGAGCAGTTGTGTCCGACTTGTAGCGACCCCATGGACTGCAGCCTACCAGGCTCCTCCATCCATGGGATTTTCCAGGCAAGAGTACTGGAGTGGGATGCCATTGCCTTCTCCCATATGGAGCAAACATGTTCATTTATTCAAGCAAAATTTTCTTTTAGAGCCTAGTATATGGTAGCTTCTATGCCAGATGCTGCTGCTGCTGCTGCTAAGTCTCTTCAGTTGTGTCCGACTGCGTGACTCCATAGACGACAGCCCACCAGGCTCCCCCATCCCTGGGATTCTCCAGGCAAGAACACTGGAGTGGGTTGCCATTTCCTTCTCCAATGCATGAAAGTGAAAAGTGAAAGTGAAGTCGCTCAGTC
>SJYT01031762.1:246908-296076 GCA_006410635.1 Cephalophus harveyi
AAAAAAAAAAAAAAAGAATGAATTTGCATATAGCACATAGACAGAAGTGGGGGATACAGCAGAGAGTGCATTCTAGGTATGAGCAAAGACAGAAAGGAATGATAGCGTATTCAAAGAAACAATTTTTTAAAATTTCAGCTTTATTGCAACGGAGTTGACATATAAAATTATAAGATAAAATGTACATTGTGGTGATTTGATATATATATATACATTGTGAAAGGATTCCCCCATCTCATTAGTTAGCAAACCCTTCACCTCACATATTTATCTTTTTTTTATTTTGGTAAGAATGTTTTAAGTTCTACTGTCTTGGCAAATTGCAATTACACAACACAGTGTTATCAACTATATTCACCATGTTTTAATTATATTCTCAGACCTTATTCATCTTACAGCTGAAACTTTGTACCTTTTAACCTATTTTATCCCTAGTTCCCCCAACCTTCTAGCCCCTGGCAGTGATTTTTCTTCTCTGTGTCTCTGTGTCTTGTTGTTTAGTCATTAAGTTGTGTCTGACTCCTTGTGACCCCATGGGCTGTAGCCCACCAGGCTCCTCTGTCCATGGGATTTTCCAGGCAAGAATCCTGGAGTGGGCTGTCATTTCCTTCTGCAGAGTATCTTCCCAACCCAGGGATCAAATCTTCGTCTTCTGCATTGGCAGGCAGATTCTTTACTTCTGAGCCACCAGCGAAACCTGTTTCTATTAGAATAACAATTTGATATGCAAAGCAGAAAAGCCAAGAAATGAATCTGGAGGGAGAGGTAAGGAAGGATCATAGAGGGTTTTAGAGTCTGAGTAAAGAGTTTCAGCCTTTTCCCAAAGCTATTAAATGACATGGTCACATTAGTGTTTTAAATAGGTTGTCCTAGCAACTGGTGAAAGATGGATGCCTAGGTATAAGACTAGAGCCGGAGAGACCTGTGAGCAGGCCACTGGTATAGTTTAGACAGGAAAGCGTAAGGGCCAAAGGAGCACAGTGCTTCAAGGTATGTTGACAGTGGAGATGGCAAAAGGGACAGATTTGAGAGAGGAGGAGTTTAAAATGATGGAGTGATTGGTAATGAACTAAGGATGATAGAGAGTAGTGAGAAAGAGCTGCTGAAAGGGAAAAATATGAGCCAGCTTCCTTTCACATGGGTTGCATTTAAGGCATCTGTGGGCAATTCACATGGAGATGTCCAACAGCCCGGGAGCACAGAGACCAAACTAAGCTGCGGGATGCTTTTAACAGGATCACTACGTGGGTGTGTTAGGACCGAAAGAGTGGGGGCGAGCACCCAGGAACCAGGTCAAGTGAGTAGGACAGAATACAAAGGGTGGAACACTGTCACTTAAAGGGCGATCAGAATAAAGGGGTCCTTGAAAGAGAGTAGGAATCCTCACTACACATGCAGGAGAAGAGCCCCGAGAATGCCCTGTCCTAGAGGCCAAGGCTGGAAGGCTGGAAGTTTCAACATGAAGCCTGAAAAACGCCATAGGAGTTTGCATTTTAAAGCGACTGGAGCCTTAAGTGAGAGTGCGAGGCAGAACCTAAATTACAGCACGTTGAGGGGTGATTGGGAGGCAAGGAGATCAAGATTGCCAATGTAGCCTATTTTTTCCAATAATTTTATAATAGAAAAACTCAAACATATACAGAAGTAGAAAACAAACTGTAATAAATCTCAGGTAGCCGTCACCCACCTTCAGTTATCAAGTCATGGCCAACCTGGTTTCATACATCTTCCCACTCATCTTTACCCACTGTGAAGCAAATATAACCACAATACCACTTTCATGCCTTAAAAACAAAAGACCCCAAACTCAAAATAATTCCTTAACTCGTTAACTATACATGAACTCTTTTTTCGAGAAGTATGGATTGTGGAGAGGAGATACACTAGACAGTATCCAATGAGACATAAAGGACAATGTCACAAAGTCATTGACAATGACATGTGACAATGTCACATTTTTAAATTGTTTTATAACATTTTAGGACAGAAACACCTTAAGCATGTTTACAGGAAAAGGGAATCTGCCCTCCCTATGCTACCACCCATCCTTGGAATTACTTTAACCATGTCTCAGGAATTTCACTTCGCTGTTACGCCCTGGTCTTGTCTGGACAGACCCACCTAGACTGTCTATGGGATTACTGTAGCACTGTCCACTGTATGTGCACTGTATGATTTAGCATCCCTTTTATCAAAGGACCTGCGGAAAAATTTATCTCAGCCATCCATGGGGAGAAAAAAAAAGCTTTGCCTCGTATGGGTAACTCTTACATTATTTCTCTTACAGACTATGGGTCTTATAATTGATGGTGGTCTTTTCATCTCGGCTACTGAAAAGTGAAAACCAAATCCATAGTCCACCTTTAGTCCGTCTGTGAGATTTTCTGGCATGGATCTCTAGGCACCCTGTCTGCTGGCCTCATCCTGTTAGTGTTCCTTATTCTTTGCTGTTGTGGTTCAATCACTAAGTCGTGTTTGACTCTTGCGATTCCATGGACTGTAGCCCTCCAGGCTCCTCTGTCCATGGGATCTTCCAGGCAAGAATACTGGAGTGGGTTGCCATTTCCTTTCCCAGAGGATCTTCCCAACCAAGGGATTAAACTGCATCTTCTGCATTGGCAGGCAGATTTTTTTACTACTGAGTAGCCTGGGAAGCCTGTTCCTTATTCTAGCCCTGTCTTTAGATATTATTGCATTATATTATCTTTATAAGCCACCTTAAAGCCTTTATAAGATGAAGTAAGATATAATAAAGAAACAAATCAATGTCTCTTTTCACTCTGAAAAAGGACTGAAAAAGGACAGGTAGAGTGAAAGGAGAGGGGAGGGAAGACATGGGAGCCAGGGGAATTGACAGAGAAGGGCCTAGAGAAAACCTGGGGGGCTGCTCACAAGGAGGGAGGCCTCAGGGCCTGAGTTGGAGGGAAGGACTCAGGATGGATGTTGCAAAGAGCAAGGGGAAGCGGTACCTGTGCAGCCAGTGAAGCAGGAATGTGTTCTCACCACATCCTACCATTATGTCTTTTTTTAATGTTTATTTTTATTTATTTATTTGGTTGACCCAGTCTTGGTTGTGGCATGGGAACTCTTAGCTGTGACATTTGGGATCTAATTACCTAACCAGGGATCAAACTAGGCCCCCTGCATTGGGATCACAGAGTCTTAGCCTTGGGACTACCAGGGAAGTCCCTTACCATATCTTAATTCAAAGAAAGATGTAACTGACAAAGCTCATCCTTCTCTGTTGAACCTGATTTGAACATTTTTAAAGATGTGTCAAAGGGCTTCTGTTTTAAAACAGCATTTTATAATTTCTAACACCAAAGCAATGCTGAAGTTCCATCTCCCAATCCTTGTGCTTAGCACCCAGAATAGAAATGCTTCATAGATATATTTGTCTTGAGCATTTAATAAACCACATTATTTATTGTACAGCCTCTAATCTCCACTTAGTAAACCATTCTATGAAATAACTGAACAATGAAAAAGAATCTTTCCTATTTGAACTCCATTCCCATTACCATACCTAAGATAATTTCAGTTGAAGCTCTTTGTTCTTTGTCCTAATATAGAACGCTTTCTGATCTGCTATTTCGATTGAGGCATCATTTCATTAGCTTAACCATGGAAACACTAGTAACCAAGATTAATAAGGCACCCACAAGCAGCCAAAAGAAGAGTTGTCCATAAGATGCACATCAAGAAAACATACCCAAACCCTTAAATGAAAACATTATTAGATCTTCTTCAGGCAATTGCAGACACTTAATGCTTGATAAACCTCACCTAACCAAGTCAACAAAGGTCCATCTAGTCAAGGCTATGGTTTTTCCTGTGGTCATTATGGATGTGAGAGTTGGACTATAAAGAAAGCTGAGCGTCAAAGAATTGATGCTTTTGAACTGTGGTGTTGGAGAAGACCCTTGGGAGTCCCCTGGACTGTGAGGAGATCAAACCAGTCAATCCTAAAGGAGATCAGTCCTAGGTGTTCATTGGAAGGACTGATGTTGAAGCTGAAACTCCAATACTTTGGCCACCTGATGCGAAGAGCTGACTCATTTGAAAAGACTCTGATGCTGGGAAAGATTGAGGGCAGGAGGAGAAGGAGACGACAGAGGATGAGATGGTTGAATGGCATCACTGACTCAATGGGCATGAGTTCAGGTAAACTCCAGGAGTTGGTGATGGACAGGGAGGCCTGGCGTGTGGCAGTTCATGGGGTCGCAAACAGTTGGACACAATTGAGTGACTGAACTGAACTGAACTGAACCAAATCAAACCTAGAATATTCAAACTCAAGTCAACTTTGCTGTAAATAAATTTCTTTTTTAAGCAAACGAAAAATAAGATTCAGGCCCAGGCCACCACAGCTAGCTTGAGGGAGAATGCTTGTCTTCACGTTTTACCATCATGAGTTTACTCCAAAACTCTTCTTATTTTTTAGATACTTGGATTTATCTGTTAGCACATACTTTTAAGGCTCTGAGGAATGGGATACATGGAAATTAAAGACCTGAAGTCTCATAACTTCCTTTAATCCTGTGTTGGAAATCAAAGCAGCCAAGAGTAAAGCAGCAAAGACCCCTTAAAGGCAATGGGAAAACTCTAACAAAATACCCATCCATAACAGCTACAGGGCTTGAAATTCTGGAGAAGAGAGGTTGCGCTGCTTAAGAAGTGAATCACTCAAGGGTGTTGTGCGGGGCGTCCGCGTGGGGCTGGGCCCACAGTGTGCTGCTAATCTAAGAGCAGCTCTCCGTCTGGCACCCTTAAACCTGCTGACTGAAGTCCTCTCCAAAAATCACTGCTGTATTGGGCTTTCTGCCATGATTCAAGTATGTCAAAACTTCCTCACATTGGTAGTGTTCTCAAGGAATAGGTCTGTGAAGTCAATTAAGAATCCACTTAACAAAGAGGTTGTTGTTCTGTCTCTAAGTCATGTCCAACTCTTTGCGACCCCATGGATTGTAGCATGCCAGGCTTCCCTGTCCTTTACTATCTCCTAGAGCTTGCTCAACCTCATGTCCATTGAGTCGGTGATGCCATTCAACCATCTCATTCTCTGTCATCCCCTTCTCCTGCCCTCAATCTTTCCCAGCGTCAGGGTCTTGTCCAATGAGTCAGCTCTTCGCATCAGGTGGCCAAAGTATTGAAACTTCAGCTTCAGCATCAGTCCTTCCAATGAATAGTCAGAGGTGATTTCCTCTAGGATTGACTGGTTTGATATCTTTGGTGTCCAAGGGACTCTCAAGAGTCTTCTCCAGCACCACAGTTCAGAAGCATCAGTTCTCTGGTGCTCAGCCTTCTTTATGATCCAAATCTCACATCCAGTAGACAGCTACTGGAAAAACCACACTCTTGACTATATGGACCTTTGTCAGCAAAGTGATGTCTCTGCTTTTTAATACGTTGTCTAACCCCAGTCTCTTATGTCCCCTGCATTGGCAGGTGGGTTCTTTACCCCTAGCATCACCTGGGAAGCCCTAAGGAAGAGAGCTTCTTTCCACCTGGGAAGAGTAGAGGTATTCAAATTTCTGTTAGAGTTCCTTCTGGGTAGGAACTGAGGACATTAAGATTTATTCAGTTCTGTCAAACTACAACCACATACCCGGAAATCATTCCAAAAGTTCTAAAAATATGTAGAAATAATACAGTTACTTTTTTGCAATTATATATATATGTATTTAATGTGCACAGAGCATTTAGGATAGTACAGTACATTTGGAAGTATTCTTAGTAATATTAGTTCAAATTTTCAAAATATGTTTTCGGGCAAGCAGACTGTGTCAAAATGTGGTTAAATATACTTCTAGATGGATGCTTTATTCGGTAATCCCTTCTTAGCCAACTATATTCAAACATTTTAACTTAAGAAAATACATAGTCTGACATATATATATACATATATACTATTGCGTGCGTGTGCCATAAACAACCAAAAGTATCTCAAAATCTGAATCACTGACTTCAACAAAAATGTATTCTTGGAACATTGATTTTCACTTAATGTACAAAAAAAGAAGGAGAGATGGAAATTCCCAAGGACGTGAATGTGCATTAAATTCGTAATTGTAGAACTTGCTCAGGGATTTTTTCATTTACCGACACAGAGTCACTGCTGATGCTTAGTTTTCACTGTCTAAGTGGTATGAGAGGTACAGGCAACTTCATGTCCTTTTCTAACAAAACTCATATAGGATACAACAGTATTGAAAGGTGGGGACTGTAACTTTGGGCCACAATTTCTTTTTGCAACAGCCAGTGTAGACTGGGTCAGCAGAACCAAAGTGATAACGTGAGGCTGGATATACCTGTTATTTAACCAGATTTGCCATAATCCTTGGTCCAAACTAGCAGAGAGGCAACAGAAAGGCCTCTGGAGGATGGCCAGCTCTCTGGGCTCAGCAACCTCCCATGATGCTTCACTGCTTAAATCTCTCTCTCATCAGGGAAGGAGCAGGCAGGCAGGTTGCTGGGTGACTACAACCTCTGTCAGCCTGCCTCTGTCAACTTAGCATGAGGGTTTTTACTCAGTGATAAATCCTTGGTTAGCTTTGACAGTGATTCTGCAGTGCAGAGGTTAAAAATAACAGTGTGCACCTCTAATGGGTTTGAAGAGTACATTTGCTTTGCCCATTAATAAACACTCCTGCACATGGGTCTCTACTCTGATAGATTTTCAGGCAAATTCCTGGCTCCCTCCAAGGCAGCTGCTTGACTTTGAGGACACTCACAATTTCAAAACAATAAATCTGACATGAGACGTAGAGCCCATTGTATTAAATATCATTTTCCTAGATTTCTCATTTCAGCTCTTTTAAAATGACCTCTTATTATTTTAATTTAGATTGTCAAAATACCACTTCAAAAGTGGCCACAGAACAAGAAAGAGAAACATCATCTTGTTTTATTGTTTGAAGTTCTATATTTACCTGATCACACTAAAGAGAAGGAGTTTGTTTTGCAAAAGGCTTGCTTTGAAAAACTACATTAAATCTTTCGAGTCGTGGGGGCCGTTTTGGTCTTTCCATGTTAGACACACCCCAAGAAGTCTGGATGTCAGCTGCCATCTTCTGCAATCCTGTGCCCAGCCTCTCCTATATTGTAGCAATAGGAAGTGACAAGCGTTCTCCTGTACCCCTGAGCAACCCAAGCACCTTTTCAAGAGGCCTTAATTATATCAGAGCCCTCAGATATTAGTTATTGGCCAGGGAGACTGTGGAGTTGGTGGTTTTGTAGGTATCCAAAAGATATTCTTTAAACCTTTATCACTTTATTTCTTCAGTTCAGTTCAGTCGCTCAGTCATGTCCGACTCTTTGCGACCCCATGAATCGCAGCACGCCAGGCCTCCCTGTTCATCACCATCTCCTGGAGTTCACTCAGACTCACGTCCATCGAGTCCATGATGCCATCCAGCCATCTCATCCTCTGTCATCCCCTTCTCCTCCTGCCCCCAATCCCTCCCAGCATCAGAGTCTTTTCCAATGAGTCAACTCTTCGCATGAGGTGGCCAAAGTACTGGAGTTTCAGCTTTAGCATCATTCCTTCCAAAGAAATCCCAGGGTTGATCTCCTTCAGAATGGACTGGTTGGATCTAAATTTTTTTTTTGGCTGCACAAGGTCTTCATTGCCATGCAGGCTTTCTCTAGTTGCAGCAAGTGGAGGCTACTCTTCACTGCAGTGTGCAAGCTTCTCATTGCAGTGGCTTCTCTGGTTGTGGAGCACAGGCTCTAGAGCGTGGGCTTCAGCAGCTGTGGAGCACGGGCTTTAGTTGTCCTGCAGCATGTGGATCTTCCTGGAGCAAGGACTGAACCCATCTCCCCTGCTTTGGCAGGCAGATTCTTAACCATTGGACCACCAGGGAAGTCCTCAATAGGTATTTTAAAAACTGTTTCTTTTTAACCCTTGAGATTAAATTAAGAATACATCCCAAGTCTGACGTGTAGATGTGACTTGTAGAAATAACACGTGCTCTCCCTCCTTCCAGAGCCAACTAGCCTGCTGAGCTTAATATAACCTCTTCTCTCTCCCCCGTGCATATTCCTCCTCCCTTTCAAAAATTCTCATTCTCACTTTTTCTACACTGATAATTTATATTGTCATAAATTTTTTTTTTTTGCGGGATTTGACAATGTCTGCAAATGGTACCCGAAACAATATTGGGGGGCAAGTGAGGGCAGTCCCACCATCTGATTGGTTTTATCAACTTTCTCTCAAAAAACCCAGTTCCTCCTAGCCTTTCATTTGCCTTCCATCTACTCAACATCCTCGTCTCATCATTAAATGACTACAGTAGTCATCCCTTCCAACACGTTAATTGTTAGGTGACAGCTTGGAGGTGTAGTTACATTTTAAAGGACACTCTTAAAGGAGAGAAGGGAGTGACCTTCAGACAGACTCTATTACTTCTTCCAACCATATGTAGTCAGTGGTGCTTTAGAAATCATCTCTGAAAGTTGCCAGTCATTGACAGAGTCCTTTTGACACCGTCTACTCTTCAAAGCTTTTCCACATATATTATTCCTTTTGAACTTCCAAACACCCTTGTAAAACAAGCTGAGTATTGTTGTCATGGTTAGTTTCTCATACATCATACTTAATTTCTCAAGTATGATGCTAAGCCACAGGGAGGTTAAGTGACTCTCCAAAGGTCACACAGCTAATTAGCATCAGCCTGGGCAGCAGTCATCCTGGTTCTGCAAGCTCCTGAAATAAATTATCCGCCTCACCACAGAGGTAATTCTCAAATTCCATCCTCTGGACACTAATGGCTGCATGGCACTTTCCATGAATGTCCTCCAGTCTCTAGTTACCTCCCTATCTCAGTCCGAGTGAATTCCAAAACCTAAGACAGATTTTCAGCTGACCTTCTCTAATATATAGCAATATAATGAGGGTGCTTACACTCATGACATAACGTTTCCGCTATAATTGTTTTGGGGCATTTTAAGTGGTGTTATATTTGGGCCTCAGACTGTACTTATCCTGTACTAAAGGTACATTTAAAAAATGAAATAAGGAGGAGAAGAAAGTCTAAAAAGTCTTAAAAGGTACTTGGGAATAAAGAATCTTTAATATACTCTATTCTGCGTTTGTTTTTATGTAATTGGCTGTCCTGGGTTTTAGTTACAGCATGCAGACTGTTAGTTGTAGGATCTAGTTCCCTGACCAGGGATTGAAGCCAGGCCCCCTGCACTGGACGCAGAGTCTTTGCCACAGGCAAGTCCCTATTCTGCATATTTTAATCGTTAAACCATTTTGTTCTCAAACCACAGTTTCTGTTGTCATATTGGGAACCATGACTGTCAGAGAAAGGAGATGGGCCTTGGGGGTTGGCAATGAGATCTTCCATCACAAAAACATTTGGAAGAGAGGTCATTAAGTCCATTGTGCAGGAGAGTTTCACTCTGGCTCTTTGATAACATGGAGAGGAGGAGGGCTGCCTTCATCACTCCAGCATGCAGTTTGTAAAACTGCCCCCAGATCACAGACCACCAGGTGTTCTTCCAAAGACCCACTAAGAGGTCTTTCTGACTAATGGTATGGGAAGTTTCCACCTGAGGTTTCTTATCCAAAGCATTTCTGGATGAGAACACTCAACAGTGTTGTTCTCCATGTAGCTTTTCCCACTGGGACACGACCACCAAATGATATGACTCTAGATAAGCCCTCCACTCGCAGAGACAACCCACAGCTGCCCACTGCCCCTGGGGTCAAGTCCTAATCCTTCTACTTGATATATATGACTCTTTATAATAAAGTCCAGGGCTACCAGTTTTATGCCTGACACTATTCTGTGTTTGACACAAATCCAAGTATTTCCTATTCACAAACACCTAAAGTTCCCCACTGTCTCATTTGCTCAAGTCACTTTTTCCACCTGGAATATTCTTTCCCTTCTCTGTTTATCTGATTCCAAGGCAGTGTCTAAGACAAACTCAACAGCTTACTCTAGGAACTTCCTTGGCAGTACAGTGGTTTAAAATCTACCTTGCAATGCAGGGGATGCAGATTCGATCCCTGGTTAGGGAACTAAACTCCCACGTGGATTGGGGAAACAAAGCCTGTGCGCCACTACTGAGCCTGTGTGCCGCAGCAAAGAAGCCAAGTGATGCAACTAAGACCCAACACAACCAAATAAATACTTTTTAATGTAATTTGTCCCCAGTTTAGCTATTTATAAACATGTCTTCTTCCTCCTTTTAAATTATGTTATATAGAGTTTAAGGCAACAAATGTGTTTGTGGTAGATGCTCAACGCATTCAGTTAGGTATGTGGATAAATCTCATGTGTCCATACCACAGTCTCAGAGGCAGGAAGGTGCAATAGGACCTCATGGGTAATCCTGCCCAATGTCAGTGGGTTAATCAGTAGAACAGCAGCAAGAACACTGACCTTTCCGGCATTTACTCTTTGCAACTGATTTGTTTTTCTCCAGTGTATGACCCAAGGCCTTAATCCTTTGCCTCAGTTGAGTATATACATCCACTACATCAGTGCATAGTTAGAAAGGTTTTCTATAGGGTTCACGAAGTTTTGAAGTAATAATAATACTAACATTTTTTCCTAGAAGATTTTGTCATTCTTACAAGGTTGTGTGGCTTGGAAATAGTTAAGGGGGAAAAAAGAAGTAGTTAAAGAAGATAGGCTTCCTGGTGGCTCAGACGGTAAAGAATCTGCCAGCAATGGAGGAGGCCTGAGTTCAATCCTTTGCTCAGGAAGATCCCCTGGAGAAGGGAATGGCAACCTACTCCAGTATTCTTGCCTGGGAAATCCCACAGACAGAGGGGCCTGGCGAGCTACAGTCCATGGGGTGGCAAACAGTCAATACGATTGTGTGACTACCATTTTCACTTTAAGGAAAACAAATCCCAAATAAAAAGTCAAGATCCCACACGGAGGACAGAGGCCTGTCTTATAAAGAGACGCAGTCAGGCACACCTCGTTCCCAGGAAATGTCCAGCATGGCAATCTTAGGGATCCACTGCTCCCATGCCCTCTGTAACTAAATGGGTTCCTGGAGTATGACTGGAGATCTGACCTAGTGAAATGCACCAAGTAGTGTCACCAAGGCTGCTGAAGCATGAACCTGGCGTTTCTCAAGTCGATGTAACAGAATCTGAGCTGTGCAGGCTGGAGGCTGAGCCAGAAGGCTATCTGGTAGCCAAGGGCACTGCCAGGGCTTTAGAATAACAGTACAAGGTGGTAATCGGATGCCATCGCACCACATTTAGCCAGTTAATCATCTCAATCGTCCGTCTTTTATTCATTAACATGGAGGAATGACGTTTTCTTCGGCCACTCACTTTGCCCTTTCAGGTTACACCAATATTATGCTGTTCCAATTTTTTCCTCTATGTCTCATAAAAGGCGCCCGGTTTTAGCATCTTGTCACTGCAGACGTCAGTGCGAACACTGGAATGGGGTGGCCAGGTCACTATTGCTCCCAGAGTCAGCAGGGGCATCTGTATAAGAGCAAGTCTTTAAGTAGTTCTTTTGGAGCTTCCTTAAGACTGCACATTCACGGAGCTGTGAGACAAATAACCACATGATCCATGGCAGGAGCCTACCTTACTAAACAGCATCCCTTACTGTTATCTCAGTCATCCATTTATTTCAGCCTTGAAGGAGAAGGTTAAAAATGGTAGGATTATTTGCACATATGTGTGTGTGTGAGCAGTCGTTTACGTGCTCAGTCATGTCTGACTCTTTGTGAGCCCATGGACTGTAGCCCTCCAGCCTCCTCTATCCATGGCCAGAATACTGGAGTGGGGTGCCATTTCTCCTTCCAGGGCATCTTACAGACCCAGGGATTCGAACCTGCATCTCTTGCGCCTTCTGCATTCTGCACTGGCAGGCTGATTCTTTATCACTAGCACCTCCAGGGACGCCCAAGGTTATTTATTTTATGTCTCAAGGTTAAAAATTCAACAGAGTATTCTTCAAAATACCAAATCAATCAGACTTAATCACCAGTGGAGCCCAACCACATTGCAAGTCCATACCACCTCCAGGGATGTACTCCTTCCACAAGTACAGAAATACCAAGCATGGGCCAGGAATGATATCAAAGACCTCTGTGCAAAGAATATATTGTACATATTATTTTGTCCCTGGGCTCTACCTCAACATTTGACACCTACATAGCTGACTTCATATAGAAGGGATTAAGAATAAAGGCTTTGCCACTTATAGTACTTACAATTTTTTTAAGGGGGCACGTGTTTGAGAGAGAGGACCATTTTAACAATTATTTGTTGCTGTCATGTTGCAAATGTCTTTTTCCTTAACTTTATTTCAAATTCTATAGTTGAATTTTTTTATTTTTATTTTTTATATGGTTGAATTTTTTGCTGGAAAACAAGACACAAGAGGTTCTGTTTGTGGAAATAGAAAGGAGTGTACATGAGGGGCAGAGTGTGTTTTGTTTGGCAGTTCTTGTGTAGCACCATTTTGTTTTTGTTTTTAGTGCTGGAGGGCAGCAAATTGGCAAGCAAGGCTCTAATTATACTGTATTTACAGCCAGTTATACTGTATTTACAGTATTTACAGTTCAGTTCAGTTCAGTCGCTCAACGTGTCCAGCTCTGTGACCCCATGAATCACAGCACGCGAGGCCTCCCTGTCCATCACCAACTCCCGGAGTTCACTCAAACTCACGTCCATTGAGTCGGTGATGCCATCCAGCCACCAACTATGGGTTAAAATGTCTGTGATGCATACAGAATTAGCACTCATCTTCTGTTAAGAATGAAAGCTTAATGTCTAATTTCAAACATTCCCTGAATATACTTCCTCTGTCTAATCATACATTAACTTCCAGCAACTTTTATAAAGTATACACAAATGGATTATTAGGAGAAAAAACAAAGGTTTTGGAATCAGATATTCTGTGTTTAGCCCTCACTAACTGTATATAGCCTTAATGAATCTCTAAGGCCTCAATTTCCTCACTTGCAGAACGTGAATAATAATGGCACAAACATACACAATTACTGTGATAATTGCTTGAATTAGTACATGGGAGGTGCGTGGTCAATAAATGTTAGCTGTTGTTTGGGTTGTCTTGAATTTAACTAGGATCCATTGTTTTGGGGGGTTATATATTGGAGAAGGCAATGGCACCCCACTCCAGTACTCTTGCCTGGAAAATCTCATGGACGGAAGAGCCTGGTAGGCTGCTGTCCATGGGGTTGCTAAGAGTCGGACATGACTGAGCGACTTCACTTTCACTTTCCACTTTCATGCATTGGAGAAGGAAATGGCAACCCACTCCAGTGTTCTTGCCTGGAGAATCCCAGGGATGGGGGAGCCTGGTGGGCTGCCGTCTATAGGGTCGCACAGAGTCTGACACTACTGAAGTGACTTAGCAGCAGCATGTACCCTGGGAAAACATGGCTTTAGTTCACCTGTAACAAAAGAGATCAGTCCTGGGTGTTCTTTGGAAGGAATGATGCTAAAGCTGAAACTCCAGTACTTTGGCCACCTCATGAGAAGAGTGGACTCACTGGAAAAGACTCTGATGCTGGGAGGGATTGGGGGCAGGAGGAGAAGGGGACGACAGAGGATGAGATGGCTGGATGGCATCACTGACTCAATGGATGTGAGTCTGAGTGAACTCCGGGAGTTAGTGATGGACAGGGAGGCCTGGTGTGCTGCAATTCGTGGGGTCTCAAAGAGTTGGACATGACTGTGACTGAACTGAACTGAACTGAACAAAAGAGAAAGAACACAGATTATACCTTTTTTTTTTTTTTTTTTAATGTCCAAGTCTCTAGATCCATGATTCTCCAAGTCTGGGCGGGGACCTCTGGAAATTCCCCAAGAACCAAGACCCCGAGATCTAAGTCCTTAAGGTCAAAACTATTTTCATAATAACAGTAAACTGTTAAGTGCCCTTTTCACTCTTGTTTTTTGGTGGGTATACAATGGAATTTTCCAGAGGCTACATGCTATGTGATGATGTCATCACTGAGTTCATGGAATGTGTGCTTGTACATTCTTGTGCTTTTTTACAGTCCTCAGGCATCATTTCCAACACTGTAAATAGCAGTAGCTATAACCACATAAACCAATCCCTCCAGGGTACTCAGTCACTTTTAAAAGTGTAAAAGGTGACCCAAAAGTTTGAGAACCTCTGCTAGATTATCTCACATTAAAGTACCCTACTCCCTCCTCCATTTCAAAATCTGTGATGTGAAAATATCACACTCAGTCTTTAATTCTGAGACTCTGCTTGGGCTTTGACTCCCGAGGCCAAGCCCCTGCAGCTGCTCTGCCTGCATTTTGTCCTCCTGTGTTTCAGGCTGTCTGGGTCCGACCTGCCGGGTGACGAGTGGCTGTGGGATTTTGAGAAGCACGGTCATCGCCGTTCGGTGATTAGAAGAGTCAAGAGGTTCCTGAGCGCTCACGAACACGCCTCAAGCCCCGGGAGGAGAAGCTACGGGAGGCAGGCCAGTGACAGCTCCATGTTCTTCCCCCCGAGCGACCTCAGCCCAACCAGGGATCTACTGAATGTGCCTCCAAGAAGCCCTCATCGTGCCTCGGCCGCTGGGAGGCACCCCCAGCCTCCAAAGAGGAGCCCCAAGCTGCACTCCAGCCTGGGAGAGCTGTCCACCATCCGAGAGACCAGCCTGAGCCCACAGTCCAGTGTGAGGGGCTCCCCCACCAAAACGCTGCAGGCGCCCGAGGTGTCGGTCACAGGCACCGAAGCTCTAGCGCCTGTGGCCGAGCACGACCACCATGACTCCACCGCCTCCATCCAGAGCTCCGACTTCACCGGGGTTCAGCCCAGCAGGCCTGGGCAGCAGGAGGACCCTGTGGGGTCCGTCCCGCTCTCCTTCGAGAAAGGGGTGCCTCCTAGGGACCCTCGTTCCCAGACTGTTCCAGCCAAAGCTGAGAAAAACAGCCTCAGGTCTGCCTCTGAGGAGGACCCTCGTGAGAAGGACAAGTCCCCCCAAAAGTGGAGGCTCCTGGACTCCAGCCGCACCTCCCTGGCAGGCCCGAGTCTGGATCCCATGAACCCTGAGCCACTTCCTTTACTGGACCCAGAAACATCCTCAGAGACCAGTGGAATCACCTTTGCGGCTAGTTCTCGAGTCTCTCCTGATGTGCTGTATTTAATAGAAAACCTAGATACAAAAGAAACGGATATTGTAGAGTTCAACAATGAGCAGAAGGACGAGTCTCCCAAGCGAAGGCCAGAACATTCTAGGACCTGGTTCTAGCCTAGATTCTTACTTCCCCGAAAGTTCAAGCAGTAGTTCCAGAACATACCTGGGTGCTGGTCAATTTTTTTTGAAATGATCATACTGTGTAAGCTACTTAAAACTTTGAAGGGCATTACGATACTGACATTATGGGAAGATCAAACACATTCATGCTATCTACGACAAAGTGACTTTCATGGAAGTTACACAGACCACAGTGATGTACATTAAACAAATAAGGAATCATGTAAATTCATAGATTGTTATCAATTATAAATTCATAGATTGCCTTATAAATTCATAGATTGTTAAACTGTGAAAAAGACTTTATAGATCCCAGTCCGATCCCCTAGTTTTGCCTAAAGGGAGACGAATGATTCTGTCTTCCCCCTTTTTCCCCGTTTCCTCTTTTCTTCAGTTATAAAGACAGGGAGATGGATCATATGATGCCTCAAAAGCCCCTTCCTAATGCTGATTTCCCTATGTGAGGCTTTCTAACCATCTTACTCCGCTTTCTATAACTATCATCATTTCCTGATTCTTAAGTTTCATCAGCATCAGAAAGCTCCATCTCCCTTCAATTTTCTTGTCAATCTCCAGGACTTTATTTTCCTCTCATCTGCCTTTATTTCTGCATGCTTTTATCCTTCGCATCCCCCTAGCCTTTCTCCCTCTCCAGTGACTCTATGCCTTCCCCGCTTTCAGGTCATAACCTTTTCTCCGGCTGACTCTGCTGCTTACTTCCTGCCAGGTTTTGGCAAAGTTTCCGACCAAGCAATTGAAGTGTCAGTAAATCCAGCCTGACTTCTCCCCGCCTCGCAGGAAGGGGCGTGGGAGCTTGCTGTGTCCCGACCACCCCCTCTCCGCCGTGGCCATCTCCTCTGCAACCTCTCTTAGGTCCTGAATACTGAAGAAGCAGCGAAGCCATGAAAACTGCATAGCCAAATGCTTCAGAAGCAAATAACAAGGTTTGAAACTGTTCCGCTCAGACTCTTTAAGTAAAAATCCCCTTTATGTCACAACACGAGACCAGTTACTGTGTCTGGCAGGTTGTCTGGGATGAAGTAGGGTATTGGAGCTGGGAGGTTAAGGGAGTCCAGGATCACAATGCGGAGGGGACGCTGACTACCTCCAAGGAGTTCTTGGTCTTATCGTTGGGGGCTCCCAACTTTGCCCAGAAGGCCATGTCTAAAGAATGCTGCTCTATTTCTGTCATATGATGAAGCTTGACTGCAAGCTTAAGAAACAAAATAATCCTAATTGCTACCACTTATTGAGTGTTCACAAAAGCACGTAAAGTTCACAGGTAATCCTACTAATCCTCATAGGAATCCCATGAATTGATATACTATTATCTCTAT
Source organism: Cephalophus harveyi (assembly GCA_006410635.1). Taxonomy (NCBI): domain Eukaryota; kingdom Metazoa; phylum Chordata; class Mammalia; order Artiodactyla; family Bovidae; genus Cephalophus; species Cephalophus harveyi. The sequence continues at coordinate 263,480 of SJYT01031762.1, forward strand.
TTTTTTTTTTTTTTTTGACCTTGGCTATAGCAGTCACATTTATTTTTTAGTTTTTTTAACTTATTTATTTTTTAATTGAATGATAATTGTTTTACAGAATTTTTTTGTTTTCTGTCAAACATCAACATGAATCAGCCATAGGTTCTATTTTTTACCTATTTTTATCTATTTTTAAAAGGAGTCTTTCATTTCTTAATGTTAGTTATTATTGTTATTCACTTATTGAAATAATATGCCTTATACCAATGCTTGTTTGCTTTCTTTTTTTTTTGACTGCATGTCATGTGGGATCTTAGTTCCTGGACCAGGGATTGAACCCCAACCCCCTGCAGTTAAAACCATGGAGTCTTAACCACTGGAACACCAGGGAAGTCTGTATCTCCATTTTAAAGATGAAGGAAACAGAGGCTTTAGAGAAGTAATTTGACTAAAATTACCAAACTAGGAAATGGCAGGGCTCGATTCAAGCCCAGGTTTCTCTGACTCAGAGCCCACATTCTGGTCCAGCATGCTTCATCCCTAATGCATGCTCATCCCCGTTGTCTGTAGGACCCTGAATCTGCCAGGACTTTGCCCAGAATTCCGGAGGATGCCCCACGGGAGCCGAGCATAAGACTCTCCAGCCTCGGAGGCCTGTCCCGGTCCTCCCCATTGAAGTCTACCTTGACCTTTTGTGTATGCTCACAGGAGGGCAGTGTTCCAGCATGAAGCCTAGCCATGGTCTTCTTCATTTCTGAGGACAGAAGAAAATTAGCAGAATCCTCACCTCCCTTCCCCAACTTCTCCCAACAAGTAATGTTATAGATAGCACATTTTTACAAGACATGGCACCCAATGGGCCACCCCAGCTGCATGACAGCAATGGCATTTATTTGAACTAACTTTTTGCAAAGGGCTTAAAGCTGAAACTCCAGTACTTTGGCCACCTCATGCGAAGAGTTGACTCATTGGAAAAGACTTTGATGCTGGGAGGGATTGGGGGCAGGAGGAGAAGGGGACGACAGAGGATGAGATGGCTGGATGACATCACTGACTCGATGGACGTGAATCTGAGTGAACTCCGGGAGTTGGTGATGGACAGGGAGGCCTGGCGCGCTGCAGTTCATGGGGTCGCAAAGAGTTGGACACGACTGAGCGACTGAACTGAACTGAAAAGGTCATAATATTGGAAGAAATGGTATCCGTTGATGGTTCTCTATATTGGTCAACAGTGTTACACCTGGGAAAAGTACCCACATTCCTGAAGCATTATCTACAGACTATGAAGTCAGGCCCCAATGCAACACGGCTATAACACGGGAACCCTAACCTTTCCCACACTTTTTTCAAGTACTTACTTGTTTATTTGGCTGTGTCCGATCTTAGGTGCAGCATACGGGCTTCTCTAGTTGCAGAGCTTAGGCTTCTCTCTAGTTGTGGCACGTGGGCTTAGATGCCCCATGGCACGTGCGATTTTAGTTCTCCAACCACAGATGGAACCCAAGTACCTTGCTTTGAAAGACAGGTTCTTGTCACTGGACCACAAGGGATGTCCCTCTTCCAATCTCTAAATGCTATTTTCTTGGATGTTTCTATTTAAATCTTCTCTTCTCTTTGGCTTTATCTATTGCTCAAATTCAAAGCTGCTTTTGAAATATAATCAATTTCTGTCCCTAAATCCAAGGTGATAAATTATACACAACTAGAATCATACATTTTGTGGAGGACTAAGAGGGTTCATTTATCTCTGCCTCCCTCCAACCTTTATACACCTTTGTCCAAATAATTATTTAACTTCCTCAGTATTTCATCAAAATTTGAGGTGGCCTCTATTTCCTCCTTGCACTGAAAACTAAATAATGGCTCATTCAATGAGTCCATATGGTTGAATTCAGCTATAAATTCCAGCCAACAGTTGCCTAGATCAGATGAAGAAATTCTCTATAAACTATAAGCTGAGTTTATAGAGACAGACCGAAGTGGCAAAAACAAAATAATTTCTTCTCCTGTGCCTGATTTTATTGTCCGCCTAGCCCATTTTCACCTAAATTCTGGAAACTTCCACCTGCAGGATGAATGCTCACAACAACCAGCAGCTTAGTCATTTGGGCTTATCTTTTCCAAGAACAGGCTCAGCTCTGCTCTGCATTAAATGTAATCCGCAAGCCAGAGGTGCAATGAGGCTAAGCCCTACTTATTGCATTCTCCTCTGTTCTCCAGAAATGACAACTCTGCCCTGCTCCTGAGGTCCACAGGTCAGTAAAAATAAAGGCCCAGGAGCTTTTTCTCTGTCATCTAAGAATTTAGGGATAACTGCCCACTCCAAAACAAAGAAGGCTGTTCTCTCCTCTCTGTAATGGTCCTGTCTATTTCTTGGGTCACGCCTCCACTACTCCAGGCATGCACTGCAATCCAGTTCAGCTAAACTCTGGAAAATATACTTTAACTAGAATGGAGAAATATATAATTTACTGTTAGTCTAAACAAAAATTCACTTAACCTTCATACACTGCTCTGTTTTAGTGTTTCCCCCTCTAGCTTCCTCCTTCTCCAGAGAAACTGATTCAGTCCTCAGTCATCATTCTGAGACCTTCCTATCACAAACTCTGCTCTCTGAGCATCTGCTGAGGCCAGACAGCCGTGTGGTGTGAGTGACTGAGAACCAGACGCCCAGTGTGCCACTCCCCTCCCAGGGGCTCTGTGAGCTCGGTGAGCCCCCTCCTTCTGTCTCTCATATTCCCACCTGTGGAACGGGTTCTTGTCTGCCCCATCTCACTGGCCATCGTGAGGAACTGAGGGAGTTTATGTGAAAGGCCGGGAGCCCAGGCAGCACTGTGTGGGTGAGGGGCCTGACTGGGAATCGAAGTCTCCGTGGATCCGGCACCAACTGCAGAATAAAAGACGTCAGTCATTTGCTCGTCAGGATCCCCTGTTCTCCAGGATTCTAATCTCTTTCATCCAGAAAGTTTGCAGTTTCTCTTTGGGCTTCATTTTTTCCCCCCAAACACTTCTTGATGTCTCATACATCTTCCTTTTCTCCAGTTTTTCTCATTTTTTCAATCCCCACAATAGACCAGCCTCATCACCATGGTGACAAACTCTGCCCCTAACCCATTTTACGTATCAATTCTCTCAATCAAAATGTGGAACTAGAAAATTTCCTGGCTGTCCAGTGGTTAAGACTCTGAGTTTCCACTGCAGGTGCTGTGGGTTTGATCTCTGGTTAGGGAACTAAGATCCCACAAGCCATATAGTGCAGCCAGGAAAAAAAAAAAAAGAATTAGAACATGAAGATGTTCTAACCTAAAAAAAATAAAGTGGAACTAGAGAATGATCTATTGCTTTTGTCCTTTTCACTACAATTCTAGAGGATTTAACACTCTTTTTTGTTTTGCTTTCTTTGATTTTCTATTCCCTAGCTTTGGGGGTGGCAGTTTCTCTCTAGTTGCTTCTCATTGCAGTGGTTTCTATTGCTGCAGAGAACCGGCTCTGGAGCACACAGCTAAGTAGTTGTGGCACACAAGCTTAGCTGCCCCTTTGCATATGGAATCTTCCAGAACCATGGATCAGACCCATGCCTGATGGGTCTGATGCACTGGCAGACAGATTCTTAACCACTGGACCACCAGGGAGGTCCGAGGATTTAACATCTTTGGTTTGCAGTTAGAGGACCCTCTTAGGGCATCAATCTTCCTAAACCTGGCCCTGTATCAGTTAAGAGTGAATAATAACTACAACTTTAAAAGAAATTTCCAAACGAGAGCAAAATTAAAATCCAATTCCCTTCCCTCTTCACAGTCATCGTCTACACAATCAGCCTCAGTCATTTTCTGCTGTGCTGTGCCGTGGTATCAACAGGAATAACCACAGATTCTCCTCATTTTGTCTTTCAAACAATCTCAGGTAGATCGTCAATCCTTTCACATGCTTTCCATTTCTCTTGGTTCTATGAACCCTAATTTTTAGGACAGTATTTTCATGGGAATGATTACTGAATCAAAAGAAGCCATTCAAGAATACCAAGATTGTTCTTGTATTGCAAATCTTAGGAAACCCCAGCTGTGGCAAAAAGAAAACTGAAGCAATTACCCTGGAAAACAGGGGCACAAAAAATACATTGGCCTTAATTACTCTATCAGTTCTGTGTGGAGATTTAGTTTTTGTGTTTTGTTTCTGAATTAGTTCAGAAAATGAGCCCCAGTTCTCCTTTCACCACAAGTAGATTTGGCCAGATGATCACCTAGAACCATTGTTTCTGTTTGTTTCTCTTTGTTTTTGGCTGTGTGGCATGCAGGATCTTAGTTCCCCAGCTAGGGATCAAACCTGTGCCCCAGCACTGGAACCGTGGAGCCTTAACCACTGGACCACCAGGAAAGCCTCTGGAACCATTTTTTGGAACATCTAGTGGTCCCTGGGGGCTCAATGGTAAAGAATCTGCCTGCAACACAGCAGACACTGGCTCAATCCCTGGACTGGGAATATCCCCTGAAGAAGGAAATGGCAACCCACTCCAATATTTTTGCCTGAGAAATCCCATGGACAGAGGAGCCTGGTGGGTTCCTGGTTTCCTGTGAACCCAGTTCACAGGGTTACAAAAGAGTCAGACACGACTTAGTGACTGACACACAAGTTTAAGACATTTACCTAACAGAAGCAGCAAAAGGCATGTTGTATCTTGTATCCTGAAGATGGATAAGAACATTTCTAAAATAGCTTTTGAACAGAAACACTGATGTGTCCCAAGTTCTTTGTCTAGCTAATGGTTATTGACCTGAGGTGATTTCTTTTTTTTGTACCCAGGAAATATTTGGCAATATTTGGAGACATGTTGTGTTGTCACTCTGGGGAGTGTTACTGGCATCTAGTGGGTAGAGGCCAGGGATATTGCTAAACATCTTGCAATGTACAAGACAGATGGTCATAACACCCATGGAGCCCAAAATACCCAGGTTAGGAGATTTAATTTAGGCCAATAGAAAGATGGGCTTCGCTGGTGGCTCGGTGATAAAGAACCCGCCTACCAATAGGAGACACAGGTTTGATCTAGGGATTGGAAAGATCCTCTGGAGAAGGAAATGGCAACCCACTCCAGTATTCCTGCCTGGGAAATCGCATAGACAGAGGAGTCTGGTGGACAACAGTCCATGGGGTCGCAAAAGAGTCAGACGTGACTTAGTGACTAAACAACAGAAAGGTAAAAATGAGACAGCCTCCAAGCAGATGCACGAAGAGAGGTGTGCGAAAGGGAGAAACAGAACTGCAAGAGAACAGTGAGCCCAGCAACTGGCTCACTTATTTTTCTGTGTATAAACTATGAGTGAATCATCATTTCTCCCATGATGCTAAACAATCAATTAAGCTCACTTCAGTCGCTCAGTCGTGTCCGACTCTTTGCGACCCCATGAATCACAGCACGCCAGGCCTCCCTGTCCATCACCATCTCCCAGAGGTCACTCAGACTCGTGTCCATCGAGTCCGTGATGCCATCCACCCATCTCATCCTCGGTCGTCAGCTTCTCCTCCTGCCCCCAATCCCTCCAGCTAAAGCTGAAACTCCAGTACTTTGGCCACCTCATGCGAAGAGTTGACTCATTGGAAAAGACTCTGATGCTGGGAGGGATTGGGGGCAGGAGGAGAAGGGGACGACAGAGGATGAGATGGCTGGATGGCATCACCGACTCAATGGACATGAGTCTGAGTGAACTCCGGGAGTTGGTGATGGACAGGGAGGCCTGGCGTGCTGCGATTCATGGGGTCGCAAAGAGTCGGACACGACTGAGCGACTGAACTGAACTAAATTTCTCTTGACCCCTGCATAGTGCTAGATTTGCTTTTGGTAGCACTAGGATATCACCTTATCCTTCTTTAATGTCTCTTACCACATTATTCCAGATGATAAAGTGAAGTGAAGTCACTCAGTCGTGTCCGACTCTTTGTGACTCCATGGACTGTAGCCCACCAGGCTCCTCCACCCATGGAATTTTTTAGGCAAAAGTACTGGAGTGGGTTGCCATTTCCTTCTCCAGGGTGTCTTCCTGACCCAGGGATCGAACCTGGGTCTCCCGCATTGGGGGCAGATGCTTTACTGTCTGAGCATACCTATCTCTAAATAATCCTCTTCTGCTTCATTCACTGCCATTCTCCTCGCTTCCTTGCTCAGTCCCTAGCCATTAGCTCTTCTCTCTGTATGCTTATTTCCTAAGACAGATTGCTACTCCCCATCTTCATCTATATTTTAACACCTTTTTAACATCTTTTTGGTTTTAGGTACTCTGATCTCAAAGGTCTCACTTCATATCATACCAAATATATTAAAAAATACTCACATTCTACATTACATACCATGTATATATTATATGAGTTGAGTAATGCTCACTTTGCTAAATTCATTCTCTGTATCAAGTGATATTATCATGTGGGTTAGTCTATCAATATGGTAAGACACATATGTGCTTGAGGGTGTGCTAAGTCGCTTCAGTTGTGTCTGACTCTTTGTGACCCTATAGACTGTAGCCTGCCAGGCTCCTCTGACAATGGGATTCTCCAGACCAGAATACTGGAGTGGGTTGCCATGCCCTCCTTCAACGGTTTGATCCAGGGATCAAACCTTCATCTCTTATGTCTCCTGCATTAGCAGGCAGGCTCTTTACCACCAGTGCTACCTGGAAAGCCCAGAATACATATATTGATTTTCAAATACTGAACAAGCCTTGCATTCCCAAAATAGACTCCACTTGGTTGTGTTATATTATTTTATCATATATTGCTGTATTCAATTTGGTAATATTTTGTATTTTGCCCCTACATTTATGAGAGAGACTGGTCTATAGTTTTTTGTTTTTTTTGCTTGTGCTCTCTTTTTCAGGATTTCGCTACAGAGGAATGTTGGCCTCATAAAATGAGCTGAGGAAGGTTTCCTCCTCTTCTATTTTCTGGAAAAGTTGTGTAAAATTAGTTTTATTTCTTCTTTAAACATTTCATAGAGTTTGCCAGAGAAATTATCTGAGTCTGGAGATTCCTTTTTTCGGAAAATTTTAACTGTGAACTCATTTATTTAATAGGATTATCAAGTTATCTGTTTCTTTCTGAGTAGGTTTTGACATTTTGTAAACTTTAAAGAATTGATCCATTCAGTTCAGTTCTGTCGCTCAGTCGTGTCTGACTCTGCAACCCCATGAACTGCAGCATGCCAGGCCTCCCTGTCCATCACCAACTCCCGGAGTCCACCCAAACACATGTCCGTTGAGTTAGTGATGCCATCCAACCATCTCATCCTCTGTCGTCCCCTTCTCCTCCTGCCCTCAATCTTTCCCAGCATCAGGATCTTTTCCAATGAGTCAGTTCTTCACATCAGGTGGCCACAGTATTGGAGTTTCAGCTTCAAGTCCTTCCAGTGAATACCCAGGACTGATCTCCTTAGGATGGACTGCTTGGATCTCCTTGCAGTCCAAGGGACTGTCAAGAGTCTACTCCAACACCACAGTTCAAAAGCATCAATTCTTCGGTGCTCAGCTTTCTTTATAGTCCAACTCTCACATCCATACATGACCACTGGAAAAACCATAGTCTTGACAAGACGGACATTTGTCGACAAAGTAATGTCTCTGCTTTTTAATATGCTGTCTAAGTTGGTCATAACTTTCCTTCCAAGGAGTAAGCGTCTACATCTAAATAATTAAATTTACGTGCACAGTCATTTGTAGTATTCCCTTATTATCCAGTTAACACTGGTGATGTTTGTTGTGATATTTTCTCTTTTATGCATAGTATTTGTCTAATTCTTTTTCTTTGTCAGTCTAGTTAGAGATTTGCCATTTGTATTGATCTTTTTATTAAAAGCATAGTTTTGGTTTTACTGTGTTTCTCTGTTGCTTTTCTGTTTTCAGTTTCAATGATTTCTGCTATTATTCCCTTCCTTCTACTTTGGCTTTATTTTGTTATTCCTTTTTCCAATCTTATAAATTCAAGGTTTAGATTATTGATTTGAGAACTTTTTTCTAAAATAATCACTTAAAGCTGTATTTTTCCCTCTTACCATAGTTTTAGGAACACACCACAAATTTTGATATGCTGTATTTTTATTTTCATTTAATTCAAATTATGTTCCATTTCCCCTAGGGCTTCCTCTTTATCACATGGATTATTAAGAAACATATAGAACTTCCTTGGTCGTTCAGTGGTTAAGAATCTGCCTGCCAATGCAAGAGACACGTGTTCCATCTCTGGGTCAGGAAGTCCCCTGGAGAAGGAAATGGCACACCACTCTAGTATTCTTGCCTGGGAAATCCCATGGACAGAGTAGCCTGGCAGGCTACAGACCATGGGTTTGCAAGAGTTGGACATGACTTAGCGACTAAACCACCACCAGCATTTGAAATTGATATAGCTGTAAATGTACATTGCAAACTCTAGGGCAACAACTTTAAAAACTTCTTTCAAAGAAGTATAATTGATATGTCAAGAGAGAAGAAAAAATGGAATCACATTAAATGCTTAATTAAAACCAGAGAAGGCAGAAAAAGAGAGGAAGACAAAGAGTATTTGCCCTTATTTATTGAACCATGGTTATAATAGATGCTTCAAAGTATTGTCATAATTCCAACATCTGTGTCATTTTACGGTTGGAATCTGATGATCATTTTGTTTTTTCTCTCGCACGTTGAGGTTCCCAATTTTTCATATGCTGTGTAATTTTGGATTGCATCTTGCACTTTTTGAACATGAGACTCTGGGTCTTGTATGATTTCTAAGGAAAAGATTGTGGTTTTGTGTTTGTTTCTGTATTGTTTTGGTTTTGCTTTAAAAGTAAATAGGCCTGGTTAGGTTTGGGGTACAAGTTTCAAACCAACTTCTCTGGGCTGTGGTTTCAGGGTCAGTTTAGTTTTTGGAGCATTTGCAGTGTTATTTGGATCTGTCTTGCATATACACCACTCAATGGCCACCCTGAGACTAGGCAATGGTCTAATGGTCTTTGGCATATGACTCAGAGGTGTGCCCAGGCATCTCTCCACTTTAAGGAGGATCCCTCTCCCTGACAAGTGTCTGCCTCTCTGGGTCCCTTCCTCACAGTCCTCTGGCCAGAGAGCTGGGGAGCTCTGATGCAACCCTTCCAATTGTGTGCATATGGTAGGTAGGGGAAGAAAAATCTTTTCCCTCTACCCTCCTAAGGAATAGCCTGGGGCCCCTGTAACAAGAAATAAATTTACAAGCAGAAAGTATACAAATTTAATACAGGTTTTACATGACATGGGAGCCTTCAAAAGTAAATGAAGACCCGAAAAAGAAGTTAAACCTGAGTGTTTTCATGCTGTTCTTGATGAAGAGTGGAAAGTCCTGGAAAAATGTGAAAGGACAAAATAAGGGTAAGAGCCAAGTGTGGTTAACTGGGGCAAACAGCAAGATCTGTTCATTTTAAATGCCTTTGAGCATCCCTCCATCTTGGGAGGTAAAGATGCTCTCCTGCTCCAGGTATAGGGAGGTAACCTGTCACTTGAGGCTTTGAGGACCTGCTTCAGGGGAAGGTCAGAAGACCCTTCCTGCACCTGCCACTTCTCAAATTCCTTCAACTTTAAATATTCAAATGCCGAGTTGCCTTGTTTTGGGGTAACACATCTGAACTCTTCAGGGGCCAAGAGGTAGGATAGCAGAGAGAGAAACAATATTTATTTACTCCACACTCTTGGGACCATAGTCCTTCCACATTGCTGGTGCAGGGTTGAATCTGGGTAGTTTTCAAAACAGGCAAAGATGTCTTTGGCATTCTCCTACCATTTTACTAACAGCTATCTCTCTGGTTTGAGTTATTTTAGATGACATCTAAAGTCCCTTCCCACAGAGAGGCTCATTTTTAAGTAATTCAAAGTTGTTAACAGCACAGTACCTGGGGTTCAGAATACCTTTGTTTGAAAGTGTTAGTCACTCAGTCATATCTGACTCTTTGAGAGTCCATGGACCATAGCCCGACAGGCTCCTCTGTCATGGGATTTCCCAGGCAAAAATACTGGAGTGGGTAGCCATTCCCTTCTCCAGGGGATCTTTCTGACTCAGGGATCAAACCCATGTCTCCTGCATTGCAGGCAGATTCTTTACTGTCTGAGCCACGAGGGAAGTCCACACCCCATTTTTATTTAAATCCTGTTTACTAACTGGGTTTGATCTTAGCAGAATTGCTTAAATTACCAGTACCTTGCTTTCCTCTTAACAGTGCTTACCTCCTGGTGTTGCTGTGCATTTTAAATGAGATTTTGCATATAAAGTACCTAGCACAGTGCCTGACAGATAGAAGTAGCAAATGCTTAATAAATGGAAGCTGTTAGGTTTTTTTCTTTTTATTTTTTTTATTGCAGGATAATTGATTTACAGAATTTTGTTGTTTTCTGTCAAACTTCAACATGAATCAGCCATAGGTGTACCTATATCCCCTCCCTTTTGAACCTCCCTCCCATCTCCCTCCCCATCCCACCCCTCTAGGTTGGTACAGAGCCCCTGTTTGAGCTTCCTGAGCCATACAGCAAATTCCCATTGGCTATCTATTTTACACATGGTAATGTAAGTTTCCATGTTACTCTTTCCATATATGTCACCCTCTCCTCCCCTCTGTCCATGTCCATAAGTCTATTCTCTATGCCTGTTTCTCCACTGCTGCTCTGTAAATAAGTTCTTCAGTACCATTCTTCTAGATTCCATATATTTGTTAGAATACAATATTTATCTTTCTCTTTCTGACTCACTTCACTCTGTATAATAGGTTCTAGGTTCATCCACCTCATCAGAACTGACTCAAATGCATTCTTTTTATGGCTGAGTAATATTCCATTATGTATATGTACCACAGCTTCTTTATCCATTCATCTGTAGATGGACATCTAGGTTGCTTCCATGTTCTAGCTACTGTAAATAGTGCTGCAATGAACAATGGAATATATGTGTCTCTCAATTTCGGTTTCCTCAGGGTATATGCCTAGGAGTCAGATTGCTGGGTCATAAGGTGGTTTTATTCCTAGTTTTTTAAGGAATCTCCATACCGTCTTCCATAGTGGCTCTATCAATTTACCTTCCTACCAACAGTGCAAGAGGGTTCTCTTTTCTCCACACTCTCTCCAGCATTTATTGTTTATAGACTTTTGGATGATGGCCATTCTGACCAATGTGAGGTGGTATCTCATTGTAGTTTTGATTTGCATTTCTCTAATAATGAGCAATGCTGACCATCTTTTCATGGGGTTGTTAGTCATCTGCATGTTTTCTTTGGAGAAATGTCTGTTTAGGTCTTTTTTACACTTTTGATTGGGTTGTTTTTCTGGCATTGAGTTGTATGAGCTGCTTGTATATTTTGGAAACTAATCCTTTGTCAGTTGTTTCATTTACTATTATTTTCTCCCATTCTGAGGGTTGTCTTTTCACCTTGCTTATAGTTTCCTTTGCTGTGCAAAAGCTTTTAAGTTTAATCAGGTCCCACTTGTTTACTTTTGTTTTTATTTCTGTTACTCTAGGAGGTGAGTCATAGAGGATCGTGCTGTGATTTGTCATTGAGTGTTCTGCCTATGTTTTCCACTAAGAGTTTTATAATTTCTGGTCTTACATTTAGGTCTTTAATCCATTTTGAGTTTATCTTTGTGTATGGCTTTGGGAAGTCTTCTAATTTCATTCTTTTACATAGAGCTGTCCAGTTTTCCCAGCACCATTTATTGAAGAGGCTGTCTTTGCCCCATTGTATATTCTTGCCTCCTTTGTCAAAACTAAGGTACCAATAGGTGCATGGGCTTTCTATCTTGTTCCATTGGTCTATATTTCTGCTTTTGTGCCAGTACCATACTGCCTTGATGACTGTAGTATAATCTGAAGTCAGGAAGGTTGATTCCTCCAGCTCCATTCTTCTTTCTCAAGACTGCTTTGATTATTCGGGGTCTTTTGTGTTTCCATATGAATTGTGAAATTTTTTCTTCTAGTTCTGTGAAAAATGTCATTGGTAATTTGATAGGGATCACATTGAATCTGTATATTGTGTTTGATAGTATAGGCATTTTCACAATATTGATTCTTCCTACCCAGGAACATGGAATATCTCTCCATCTGTTTATGTCGTCTTTGATTTCTTTCATTAGTGTCTTATAATTTTCTGTGTACAGTTCTTTTGTCTCCTTAGGTAAGCTTATTCCTAGATATTTAACTCTTTAATAAATGGAAGCTGTTAGTTTTTTAACTAAAGGAGAAACTTTTCTGTTCTGCGACAAATTTCAAATTTATTTTATTATTTTTGTGTTTTTATCAAGCAAGAATATTACAGTATGTATAAAGTGCTTCTGAATTTTAACACACAAGTNAGCTTATTCCTAGATATTTAACTCTTTAATAAATGGAAGCTGTTAGTTTTTTAACTAAAGGAGAAACTTTTCTGTTCTGCGACAAATTTCAAATTTATTTTATTATTTTTGTGTTTTTATCAAGCAAGAATATTACAGTATGTATAAAGTGCTTCTGAATTTTAACACACAAGTTCCAATATGGCTTTAAACAGCCACATAATACTTATATACACCAGCACACATACATATCCTATTGAATGTATGAATTTGAATTGTGTCAGATCAAAGGTATAGAGTCTGACTAGAGTAGGATTCTATTTTATTTGCATTCACTACTTTTCAAAGAATCAATTTTGGTGATAAACATTTATTTTTTTGATATTGGACATGTTTACTGGCATAATTATGCTAAACCTACTTAATTCTTATTTAGGATTTATTCATGTGTATGTTTATTTTTTTTCTTGGCAAAACTCTATTAGTCTTTGCCCTGCTTCATTCCGCATTCCAAGGCCAAATTTGTCTGTTCCTCCAGGTGTTTCTTGACTTCCTACTTTCGCATTCCAGTCCCCTATAATGAAAAGGACATCTTCTTTGGGTGTTAGTTCTAAAAGATCTTGTAGGTCTTCATAAAACCGCTCAACTTCAGCTTCTTCAGTGTTACTGGTTGGGGCATAGACTTGGATAACTGTGATACTGAATGGTCTGCCTTGGAGACGAACAGAGATCATTCTGTCATTTTTGAGATTGCATCCAAGTACTGCATTTTGGAATCNTTTGCCCTGCTTCATTCCGCATTCCAAGGCCAAATGTGCATGTTACTCCAGGTGTTTCTTGACTTCCTACTTTTGCATTCCAGTCCCCTACAATGAAAAGGACATCTTTTTTGGGTGTTAGTTCTAAAAAGTCTTGTAGGTCTTCATAGAACCGTTCGACTTCAGCTTCTTCAGCGTTACTGGTTGGCACATAGACTTGGATAACTGTGATGTAGAATGGTTTGCCTGGAAACGAACAGAGATCATTCTGTCGTTTTTGAGATTGCATCCAAGTACTGCATTTCGGACTCTTTTGTTGACACGATGACTACTCCATTTCTTCTGAGGGATTCCTGCCTGCAGTAGTAGATATAATGGTCATCATTCACCCATTCCAGTCCATTTTAGTTCGCTGATTCCTAGAATGTCGATGTTCACCCTTGTCATCTCTTGTTTGACCACTTCCAATTTGCCTTGATTCATGGACCTGACATTCCAGGTTCCTATGCAATATTGCTCTTTACAGCATCGGACCTTGCTTCTATCACCAGTCACATCCACAGCTGGGTATTGTTTTTGCTTTTATGATATGTCAAATCCAGAAAAACTGGATGGAAACCCTGAGTTTCACTGAGAGAAATCCATGGATGGCTCTTACTAGTAAAAGTTATTTAACACCATTGCTAGCATGACTATAATTTTCTCAGAATGGATATTATATAAAGGGTGACAACAGTATATTATGCCAAATATTATTCAGGAGTTTGTGACAATAAACTGCTAGACCATGGATTGACAGCTGATCCAGCTTTGGTCTTTATGTATGTCTTACTTAGGATCAAACAAATAAACCATACAGATAATCTGGCACTTTATTTTTCAGAATAGTTACACTGGGTAGGATCAGTATACCTCCTGCCCATGAGCCAAGCAAACTCACAGGTCTCTCTACGTTATACATTCTCCAGGAGAATAACTAATCAGAGGATTAGTGAAGTTCTGAATAATGGCACGAGCTGGACTTTTACTCAAATCATTCACGAAACATTAGTGACTGCAGACTGTCTGGCATTTAGCTAAAGCTGGGAAGTGGGAGACTGGCCTCTCCATCCTCTCCCACCCATCTGTCACTCTCTTCTGCAGGTCTAGGTAAAAATCAAAATGGTCTCTGAAGTTCAGCCAGCTTACTTCTTTGTATGTCTCTTTGTTTACTTCCTTTCATCCCCAATCTTGATCCCCTTCCCACCATTTTATTTAGGTAAAGCCCTTTGTTTGCATTTGTTGTTGTTTATTATTATTATTTTTTTTTTTTAGTAAATTGTTTGGTTTAAAAATACACTTAAAAAAAAAAAGATCCAAAATCCAAACTATAATATAAAAACAGTAGAAGTAATAAGACATATCCTGTTTGCTATATAGTCTCATTTAACACACTGCATTTTAAATTTACATATCTTATCCATGAACATAACCAAATCTTTGAGTCCAACAGTGATATTTAGGGAGCTCTGTAGTTCTTCCAACATCTTGGATGGCACTGCAATTTCCCTGAAAAGGAGTGTTACTTCTCTATGGTTTAAATCATGTTTTCCCCAAGAAAATGTGGTTCTTTGTGAACTGCATTTGAAGGAATGGCTGTCTAGAGCAGAGAACTCTTATACAATGTAGTAATTTATACTTATTCTTTGATGGCTAATTCTAAGAGAAGATCCCTTACATTCAGTTCAGCTCAGTTCAGTTCAGGTCAGTCGCTCAGTCGTGTCCGACTCTTTGCGACCCCATGAATCACAGCACACCAGGTCTCCCTGTCCATCACCATCTCCCGGAGTCCACTCAGACTCACGTCCATTGAGTCCATGATGCCATCCAGCCATCTCATCCTCTGTCATCCCCTCTTCCTCCTGCCCCCAATCCCTCCCAGCATCAGAGTCTTTTCCAATGAGTCAACTCTTCTCATGAGGGGGCCAAAGTATTGGAGTTTCAGCTTTAGCATCATTCCTTCCAAAGAAATCCCAGGGTTGATCTCCTTCAGAATGGACTGGTTGGATCTCCTGGCAGTCCAAAGGACTCTCAAGAGTCTTCTCCAACACCACAGTTCAAAAGCATCAATTCTTCGGCGCTCAGTTTTCTTCACAATCCAACTCTCACATCCATACATGGCCACTGGAAAAACCATAGTCTTGACTAGATGGACCTTTGTTGGCAAAGAAATGTTGTTGTTTAGTCACTAAGTCATGCCTGACTCTTTTGCGACCCCATGGACTATAGCCCACCAGGCTCCTCTGTCCATGGGATTTCCCAGGCAGAATACTGGAGTGGATTGCCATTTCCTTCTCCAGGGGATCTTCCCAAAGCCAGGAATAGAACCCGCATCTCCTGTACTACCGCTGAGCCATCTGGGAGATTCGTTACCTACCGCTGAGCCATCTGGGAAGCCCTTTACATTCTTACAAAAGATGTGTTACTGTTTTGTGTGCAAGATTTCTTAACCTCTGTAAGTACTTATACTATAGGCCTCATCCATCTCTTTGCTGATTTTGTTTTTTAACTTTCTCTTTTGTATTGGAGTTCAGCTAATTAACAATGCTGTGATGGTTTCAGGTGAATGGCAAAGGGACTCAGCCATACATATACACGTATCCATTCTTCCCCAAACTCCCCTTTCATTCAGGCTACAAAAGAATATTGAGCAGAGTTTCCTGTGCTATACAGTAGGTCCTTGTTGCTTATCCATTTTAAATACAGCAATGTGCACATGTCGATCTCAAACTTCCTAACTATCCCTTTACTTACTAAACATTTATTCCATACAATGTCTTAAGATCCTCCCAGGTTTCCTGTATAGGCTTCCCAGGTGGCACAGTGGCAAAGACTCCATCCCCAAGAAAATGTGGTTCTTTGTGAACTGCATTTGAAGGAATGGCTGTCTAGAGCAGAGAACTCTTATACAATGTAGTAATTTATACTTATTCTTTGATGGCTAATTCTAAGAGAAGATCCCTTACATTCAGTTCAGCTCAGTTCAGTTCAGGTCAGTCGCTCAGTCGTGTCCGACTCTTTGCGACCCCATGAATCACAGCACACCAGGTCTCCCTGTCCATCACCATCTCCCGGAGTCCACTCAGACTCACGTCCATTGAGTCCATGATGCCATCCAGCCATCTCATCCTCTGTCATCCCCTCTTCCTCCTGCCCCCAATCCCTCCCAGCATCAGAGTCTTTTCCAATGAGTCAACTCTTCTCATGAGGGGGCCAAAGTATTGGAGTTTCAGCTTTAGCATCATTCCTTCCAAAGAAATCCCAGGGTTGATCTCCTTCAGAATGGACTGGTTGGATCTCCTGGCAGTCCAAAGGACTCTCAAGAGTCTTCTCCAACACCACAGTTCAAAAGCATCAATTCTTCGGCGCTCAGTTTTCTTCACAATCCAACTCTCACATCCATACATGGCCACTGGAAAAACCATAGTCTTGACTAGATGGACCTTTGTTGGCAAAGAAATGTTGTTGTTTAGTCACTAAGTCATGCCTGACTCTTTTGCGACCCCATGGACTATAGCCCACCAGGCTCCTCTGTCCATGGGATTTCCCAGGCAGAATACTGGAGTGGATTGCCATTTCCTTCTCCAGGGGATCTTCCCAAAGCCAGGAATAGAACCCGCATCTCCTGTACTACCGCTGAGCCATCTGGGAGATTCGTTACCTACCGCTGAGCCATCTGGGAAGCCCTTTACATTCTTACAAAAGATGTGTTACTGTTTTGTGTGCAAGGTTTCTTAACCTCTGTAAGTACTTATACTATAGGCCTCATCCATCTCTTTGCTGATTTTGTTTTTTAACTTTCTCTTTTGTATTGGAGTTCAGCTAATTAACAATGCTGTGATGGTTTCAGGTGAATGGCAAAGGGACTCAGCCATACATATACACGTATCCATTCTTCCCCAAACTCCCCTTTCATTCAGGCTACAAAAGAATATTGAGCAGAGTTTCCTGTGCTATACAGTAGGTCCTTGTTGCTTATCCATTTTAAATACAGCAATGTGCACATGTCGATCTCAAACTTCCTAACTATCCCTTTACTTACTAAACATTTATTCCATACAATGTCTTAAGATCCTCCCAGGTTTCCTGTATAGGCTTCCCAGGTGGCACAGTGGCAAAGACTCCAAAAGATGTGTTACTGTTTTGTGTGCAAGGTTTCTTAACCTCTGTAAGTACTTATACTATAGGCCTCATCCATCTCTTTGCTGATTTTGTTTTTTAACTTTCTCTTTTGTATTGGAGTTCAGCTAATTAACAATGCTGTGATGGTTTCAGGTGAATGGCAAAGGGACTCAGCCATACATATACACGTATCCATTCTTCCCCAAACTCCCCTTTCATTCAGGCTACAAAAGAATATTGAGCAGAGTTTCCTGTGCTATACAGTAGGTCCTTGTTGCTTATCCATTTTAAATACAGCAATGTGCACATGTCGATCTCAAACTTCCTAACTATCCCTTTACTTACTAAACATTTATTCCATACAATGTCTTAAGATCCTCCCAGGTTTCCTGTATAGGCTTCCCAGGTGGCACAGTGGCAAAGACTCCGCCTGCCGAGGCAGGAGATGCAAGAGGTGCAGGTCCAACCCCTAGATCAGGAAGACCCCCTGGAGCAGAAAGTGGCAACCCACTCAGGATTCTTGCCTGGAAAATTCCATGGACAGAGGAATCTGGCTGGCTACAGTACATGGGGTTTCAAAGAGTCAGACGCCACAGACATACATACACACACACAGAGACACACACACACACATTCCCTGTAACATCTAATCCATTGTTTCTAACTCCCATATGGTCTAAGATGTCTTGGAGACTACTTATCTACTCCCCAGGTTGCCTCCACCCCTCTCCACAGTAAGCACCTCAGATGTGTTCCCTTATGGCCCCATAGGAGAGTCTCTTTGAGGTGTAAGCCCATGAACAGTCTCTGGGTCACAGGGCCGGGATACATTTAACCTGACTACTCTTGCCAGGTCAGGAAGCAACAGTTAGGACTGGACATGGAACAACAGACTGGTTCCAAATAGGAAAAGGAGTGCGTCAAGGCTAACATGACATTTTTCTGATTTATTAATGACATCAAGTATCTCTTCATATACTTGTTAATTCTTTGGGGACCCCTCTTCTGAAAAATTGCCTTTTCAAATGCTTTACCCTTTCATCTAATGGGGATTCTATATTTTTCTTGTTGGCTCTGGAGAGTCCCTTTTATATTCTAGAATAATAGCAGACCCTTGTTAGTTTGGGACATTAAAATAATCTCTTCCAGTTTCTTGTGTGTCCAGTAAAAGTGCCCATGGTGTTGTTTGTTGAATAGATATCCTTAACTTGGATATGATCAAGTTCTTTCACTTTTTTTGTTTGTTTTGTATTTTTGAAAGTTTGTCCACATCTGTGTCACAATACTCTCCCACCATTTTCTTCTGTCATCTTTATAATGTTAGGTAGCGATCTGGTTTTATTTTTCTTCATAGAATGAGCCAATTTTCCTCCCAACACCCTCAACTAAATAACCACATATTACAAGCTCCATGTATTTCTTATGAATCAGATACACTAGTATGGAACAAAATAGTGTCTGAGAGAACTGAGCAATAGGGTGTTATAAATAGAAAAAAAGAAGGCTGAGCCTTAACTTCATAGAACTCAGGCTCCTCCCCACTAAATACAAGCTTTCTTCAAAATGCATTCTCTTCCTGTTATCTTTCCTGTTTTGTGTGTGGAGTGTTTAAACTCTTCCTATTATACCCACTTCTGCTCAAAAACTCACTAAAACAGGCCATCTCTTTGATCAGACTGAGACTAAGCTGCACAGGTATAGCTTGATACATAAGGAGCCTTTGGTAAAGAAGAAGCAACAATGGTGTCACAGGGATAGCCTGGGGTCCTTCAACACTCGAAAGGAGTCAGCACTGAAGCCAGAGGGGTGGAGCCCACGATCAAGCTATATTTAGGGCCCAGGATTAGCAGAGGAGGAGGCGCTGTGCCAGGAGGCCAGTGTCGCTTGCTCACTGCCTGAGATCTGCCCTGAGCCTTCAGGCTTCCGCACAGTCTCTCTCCCACGAGTCTCGACTCTCGATACATGTATGTGTGTGGCCGAGTCCCTTTGCTGTTCACCCGAAACTATCACAACACTGTTAACCAGCTAAACTCCAATACAAAACAAAAAAGTTTTTTTTTAAAAAAAAAGAGAGAGAAGCATTGCGTATGTGCAGAAAAGAAAGGTCCCCTCCCCCTCACTTCCACCCTCCCTAGAGGGAACACAGACCTCCAAGTGACTGGGAGATGCCAGATGCAAAGCCCACTCAATTAGTCCCAATTCCAATGTGCTGAGAGTGATTCTGATGCTTAAAGACACAGCACTAGAATTTCCCAAACAACGTGGCTCCTAAACCCTAGCCAACCATTTCATCTGCTGTTCAAATGAAAGACTTCCAACAATTTTTAACATCCAGGCCATATGGACTTCCTGAAAAAGGTAATTAATAATATGCCTGACAGGGAACCTCCCTAAGAGATTTTCAGTAGCAGTTTTCACAATACCAGTGTTCTCACTCTGTGCTGACTTTAGGGCCTAAACTTGGTATAAGGTCAATGTGACTTGTTCATCACCCAGAGGTTTATTCTGGAGCATCCCAGAACCATTTTCATGAAGAGAAAGTGCAACAGTAGAAGCACTTAAAAACAATGTTATTGGGTCTGATTTTGTCCTTTTTTTTACATTAAGTGGAACGTGTGTGTGTGTGTGTGTGTGTGTGTGTGTGTGTGCACGCATTCATCCCTCAGTCATGTCCACTCTTTGTGACCCCATGAACTGTAGCCTGACAAGTTCCTCTGTCCATAGGATTCACCAGGCAAGAATAATTGAGTGAGTAGCCATTCCCTTCTCCAGGGGCTCTTCCCAACCCAGGGATCGAACCCTGGTCTCCTGCATTACAGGGAGATTCTTCACCATCTGAGCCACCAGGGAAGCCCCTGAAGTGAAAAATGTTAACTAATAAGTTCCTTTACTTAGCAGTCTAAGACAAAGTTAGACACACAACTTTGGTCTGCAGTGGGAAAGTGGTGGTTGGTGGTCTGAATCGGATTTTCTCATAGCTCTTGCTTAGCCAGGGTTCTCCAGTTTAACAGTCCTACTACACCCTCTGCTAGACCTGCTTCAATCAGGTGTTGCCTGTTTGGCCCCAGTGGGTATCAGGAATTCAAATTCTTTTCCTTAAGCATCACCAGCTCCATGAAGACCTCAACCACTATGAGTTCCCGAACTGTGCAAAGAGGGAAAGAAGAAGAAGATACAAAGCTAATGATCTCAGAGCATGTTTCTACTTACTGCTGGAGACTCCAGCGGCCCTGTGTTGCCAATTCGTTTCTTTTCTGACCTGCATCTCTGGTTGAACTGCACAGTCTCGGTATTCTTCTGGGCTCAACAACAGTGCAGATCATTCGAGACACAGAGACTCGTGACATTAACCTTGACAGGTCCCGCTGGCAGCAGGCCGTGCAGGGCTGTCACATCCCAGATGGCCCAAGAACAGCATGTCATTTCTGTGTCATTCCCACCGGAGAAACCCGAGCCTCTCCACTCGGGTTCACGTCGCCACAGCTGCTGGTCACAGTCCCTGGCAGGCTGCCTGCCTACGGAGGGAGGCAGCCCAGAGCCCTCCCGCTATTTCCAGCCATCGGCCTCCAGACCCGTCAGTCACTCGGAGGTCAGTGCTCCTCGTCACCTTGCACTGGAGCTGAGTAACAGGGGCAGCTCCACGCCGAGGGAAGATGAAAGGAGGTGTAAATTTTAAAAGCCGACTTCACTCTCCTAAGGGAAAGGGCAAGTCAGTAAGTGGGGGAAGAAGAAACAGCTAAGCCATAGTTGGTAAATCCTACCGGAGTGGGGGCAAGTGATGGCCGGGAAGAAGATCAAACCCACTCATTACCCAGGACATAAAACTCCTAAAGGCCAGGAGGGACAAGAAACGTGAAAGACCGGAAGTCAGGAGAAGCACTGAACACAAGAGACCGAACACTCCTGCGTGTAGTGCTTTCGCAGAAGGGTACTCTCCTCAGAAAATCCTCTCGGGGCACTCAGAGAGCCTGTGAGAAGGGCCCTAAGGAGCTTGAGAACGAAGAGTAGGAAGCCCAACATCAGATTAGAAGTCGATTTCTTGGGGCTTCCCTGGTGGCTCAGTGATAAAGAATCCACCTGCCAATGCAGGAGACATGGGTTCGATCCCTGGTCTGGGAAGATTCCACGTGCCACAGAGCGACGAAGCCCGGACACTCCGACGGCCGAGGCCGAGCCTGTGCTCCAGAGCCAGGGAGCGGGAGCTCCCGAGCCCATGCGCCCTAGAGCCCGTGAGCCGCAGGAGAAGCCCCCCGGGGAGAAGCCGCGCACCACTCCTAGAGAGCACGCTCACTCCCCGCAGCCGGAGAAAGCCCGCGCAGCAGCGAAGGCCAGGCACAGCCCAGATAAAGAATACGATGGTAAAAGCAGAACTGAGCTCTCCCACTGTCCCGTCACCTCCATGAGGCCTCTCCCCACAGCCACCAGGACGACCCCATCCGTCACCCAAGCCCCCAGCCACGCACAGCTTTTGCAAACTCCACCCTGTCGTTACCCCATCAGACGCGGAGTACAGTTCTAACACAAACACAGCCCTGAGATCCAGAGCTGTCCAGAGTTGGTGGTGACATCTAGAACTTGAAAGCTGCTGACACACACAATCCCATGCTACAGGGCCTCTGGAATCAAAAAGATCTGACACGGATCATGTGGGCATCACAGCCACCATGCATCCACGGCCTGGCACTGGCTGAGTGCCAGGCTCACACTTCTCTGTTGTATTTTTCAGCAGACAGGGTACACTTCTGTTGGTCAGTGGTAAAATGATGTGTAAGGCAAATCCATAGTCTTTTGTGGTCCACATGATACCAAGAACACAGAAAACAGAGCACACACTTGCTTTTACTTTATGTTCTACCCATAAAACCCAATTTCAAATGTGGTCTAATCAGCCCGCATTAAGAAGAGAATATTAAGGGCAAGAAGGTTAGCTTTTGGACTCAGTTTACATGGGTTCAAGTCCTACATCCATCACTGCTTGTGAAGTTATTTAACCATTTTGTGACTTGCTTTCCTCACAGATAAAATGGGGATAATAGTAATATTATTATTGTGAGTATTAAATGAGTTAGTACCTGCAAAAGTCATAGTACATTACCTGTCACATAGTAAGCACTTAATGAATGTTTGCTCTCATTATTATATCATCATGTTATTAAATAGTATTGTGATTAAAAGCCAAGGCACCCAATTCTATTCAGGCTCAGACACTTAGTAGCTGCACAACCTGGTCAAGTTACCTGATGTGCCTTAGCCTCAGTTTCATCGACTGTGAAATGATATTAATGCCAGTACCTTCCTCACTGGGTTATTTTAACAATTAAATGAAATAGTGGATTTAAAGCAAAACTCCGGGAGATGGTGATGGACAGGGAGGCCTGGCATGCTGCGATTCATGGGGTCGCAAAGAGTCAGACACGACTGAGCGACTAAACTGAACTGAACTGAACTGAACTGAATGCAGGGTCTGTGCAAAGTTATGGCCCAGTAATTGTGAACTATTTTTATTATTATTTAATGAAATAGGCTTGACTTCATAACAAAAGTAAGATTTGAGAGTGTTTCAACTTCTTTGGTGGTTCAGTGTTTAAGACTCCATGCTTCCAATGTAGGGGGCACAGGTTCAATCCCTGGTCAGGGAACTAAGATCCCACATACCTTGAAGCAAGACTAAAAAAAATTTTTTAATAAATAAAAGATATGAGAATGTTTAATGTTTCTTCCCTGAAGTATAAAACTGACTCCTTTGCAGAGTCAAAGATCTAGGTACATGATTTCTTAAATTTCCTGCCTTAAGCCCATTTGATAAAACAGCATTTAGGAAACTCCACTTGCAAAGGCCAAGGCCAAAGAGAGGCCTCGGCCTGCCTCCAGATGGCAGCAGTTGACATGTTGAGCTTGGGAAAGCCCCTGATCACATCTCCAGTTCATCTCTCTAAAGCCAAGGGTCACAGTGATGTTGAATCCTGCTGGAGGATCTGAGATGCACTTGAAATTGCCTCCAGGGGAGAAGGTTTGGGACACAATCAGGACTGTGGTTTCAGGGCTCCAGTCTCTTCAGTCTATGTGTGTGTGTGTTGGTATGCTCAGTCATGTCCTTAGACTCTGTGATCCCATGGCCTGTAGCTCACCCTCACTGGGCTACTCTGTTTATGGAATTCTGCAGGCTAGAATCCTGGAGCGGATAGTCATTTCCTTCTCCACTGGACCCAGGGATCAAACCCGAGTCTCTAGCATCCCTGCACTGGCAGGTGGATTCTTTACCACTAGTGCCACGTGGGAAGACCTTTAAACTATTTGAGGCACCTCAAATCAGCGTGTGTTTTCGAAAGGCCCGATTCACGCAAAAATAAGGGAAAAAACAACAACTATACCTATCACAAGCACAATCTCCTGGCACCACGACCAGAGGACACCCCTCTAAGCTTAGGCTGCCCTGCCCGGAGGGCATTGCTGGCCCTGTCAGTCCCAGCCCCGGGGATGGATTTGAACACGAGAAGCTTTAGAGGGCAGCAGTCCAGGGGAGCAAAGCTTGCTAGGGGCAAAGATCCCTGAGTCTAATGTGATAAGAAGGAAAATGAAAGAAGGAAGCACGGGGTGGGATTAGAGGAAAGAGGGAAAGGCAGAAATGCGAAGGAGTGCTCCACGCTCCCAGGGCCCGCTCCGTACCCCCAGTGGCCTGGGTGGCCTGGCTCTCCTTCCATTCTGGGCAGAGGCCCCCTTGTTTTTGGTCTTCTCAGTCACTGAGTTCTGTCCTACTCTGTGAACCCCATGAACTGCAGCATGCCAGGCTCCCCTGTCCTTCACTACCTCCCAGAGTTTGCGACTCACTTTATCCATTGAGTCGGCCATGCTATCTGACCATCTCATCCTCTGCCACCCCTTTCTCCTTTTGCCTTCAATCTTTCCCAGCATCACATCCTCAGTAATCCAAGGGCTAACGAGAGCCCACTCATACATACTCATTTCTTAAACTTCTGTTAACATTTAAAATCTCTTCCAAATAGGTTGTCTACCAAAGAGAACAACCAAGAAATTGGCAGCTAAGAGTCTAATGAGTAGGGAAAATGCCAGAAAGATGATTGTGTATCTGAGATCAAGGAGGTAATGAACGAGCCCCTTCCCCTCCCGGGCAAGCCGGTGTCTGGGGATGTTAGTCACGGGGAGGAAGCAGGTCAGGATGGGGACGGAGAGGCAAGGCTATCGCACTAGAAGCCTAGGGCCCAGCCGGAGAGGAGCTGGGGCTTCAGCCTCATCATGCCTCTGGGCCCCCAAGATCCAGCTGCTTCTGTCTTTGGGGATTATTGGGACATTATGGGATGGAGATGCTCTTCATCCGCAGGACATCAAGGAACAGCCCTCAGAGGCTGCTGATAGTGCCCCCGGCTCCAGGTGACAGTAAATGCATTCACGGTGCCTTTCTGTGCTGTCAATCTGCCTGTTCCCGGAACCTCAGGGTGGAAAGGGGATTTCGGGGTCTCCTCGTGCAGTGCCTTACCTTTGATAGAATCCTCCTTATAACACCCCTGCCAAGATTCATCTGGCCGAATCCCTCAAGGGAAGGACAATTCACCTCCACCAGGTGGCCCACTGTACACCGAAACACCACACTCAGGAGACAGCCTTCTCTACCCTGGGGGCAAAGCTGCCT
The DNA here is from genome assembly GCA_006410635.1 of Cephalophus harveyi. Lineage (NCBI taxonomy): Eukaryota > Metazoa > Chordata > Mammalia > Artiodactyla > Bovidae > Cephalophus > Cephalophus harveyi. The sequence continues at coordinate 288,328 of SJYT01031762.1, forward strand.
CCTGGCAGCCAGACCCCACTGGTTCTCAATCTAACCCTGGATCCACAGCTAATGAGTCCATCTTTCTCCACATTCAGGACCAGCGTCAGACATTTGAAGAATGCCATTATGCTGCATCGATTTAAGGTCCCAGGGTTTCCGGGGTTGCTCAACTGGTAAAGAATCCAACTGCAATGCAAGGGACCCCAGTTCAGTTCCTAAGTTGGGAAGATCCCTTGGAGAAGGGATAAGCTACCCACTCCAGTATTCTTGGGCTTCCCTGATGGTTCAGTCAGTAAAGAATCCACCTGCAATGTGGGAGACCTGGATTCCATCCTCCAGTATTCTTGCCTGGAGAATCCTCATGGACAGAGGAGCCTGGCAGGTTACAGTCCATGGGTCGCAAAGAGTCAGACACAGCTGAGGGACTAAGCACAAGCACAGTACAAGGTCCCAGTGCACGCTTGCCCACATCTTTTCTTGAGACCAAATCTTGCCAAGTGAAAGTGAAAGTTGTTCAGTCATGTCCCACTCTTTGCGACCCCATGAGCTATAGGGTTCATAGAATTCTCTAGACCAGAATAATGGAGTGGGTAGCCTTTCCCTTCTCCAGGGGATTTTCCCAACCCAGAGATCAAACCTAGGTCTCCCACATTGCAGGCGGATTCTTTACCAGCTGAGTCACAAGGGAAGCCCAAGAATACCGGGGAGGGGAGCCTATCCCTTCTCCAGCGGATCCTCCTGACCCAGGAATCGAACTGGGGTCTCCTGCACTGCAGGCAGATTCTTTACCAATTGAACTATCAGGGAAGCCCAGTCTTGCCAAACCAAGATCCAAACTGTTGTTCACATCTCATGGCCTTGAGCCCCTTTACAGCCTGCTCTCTCTGCTCAAGACGTGCCAGTTTCACAGTGGCTCCACTCAAACATGTACCCAGAAGCGAGTGCAACACTCCTCACATTTCTGTGTGCTTTGCTTTTCCCCAGTGCACAGCAGAGCAGCGTAGCCAGTTTCCTTGTTAGAGTCACTCGGTTTCTCTTCACCTAAACCCCTGATGGGGGGATTGTGCCCTTTCTGTTCACTGCGGTACCTGCTTCCCACCCCAGAGATAAGTCCACTGTCTGGCACTGGGTGGACACTCAGGATGTGCTTGTTTAGTAAATGAATGACATTGTCAGAAAACAGGCCCATTCTCTGTTTTGTTTTTGTTGTAGTAATATTAATAGTTGTTGCTTCTTATTAATGGTCAGAAGAAACAGTTTTATTTTGGGTTTATTAAACTCCATCCAAGTAGACATATCAAGTAGACAGCTGGATAGACAGACAAGTATGGAGCTTAGAGGAGAGGTGAGGGCTGGAGAGAGATTGGACAGAAATGAAGCTGCATCACTGCATGAAGTTGCCTAGGAATTCGACTAATCCAGGATTCTATGCTCTTTCCATGTGGCTTTCCAGAGCCAGTGACCAGTAAAACAGAGAATATGGGCCTGTCCTCTGTGCCCTCCACCCAACCCAAGCAGTAGAAACCTCAGGCCCGCTCACCTGCCCCTCCTCCATCCTCACCATCCCTGCGAGGTCCCTGTTCAGTACTGAATGGGGAATATCTTCCCTGCTTGTCCATGGGAACTCCAGAGGAAAGATCTGAATCACAGGTGCATTCCTGGGAGTGACGTGGTCAGCTGCCACTATTGCTAGAGTCAGTCACTTCCAATCTAAAGCTGCTTTCTCTCCCAGAACATGGCTGGTATCTTAGAGATCAGCAAGTGAGCAAGGGGCATCCATGTGCTTCCTTCTCACACCTACCCACCAAGAACAGGCACACAACATTGGAATCCTGGTGTCCCATGAAAGACCAGATCCCCGTGGTGGACTCCAGAGCCGGGAGTGCCCTCTGGTGGTCATAATAACGCCGACAATTATGAGGTTAACACTATGAGCTAGGGAGTCAACCATTGCCTGGAGAAGCGCATGGACAGGAGCCTGGCAGGCTACAGCCAATGGGTCGAAAAGAGTCAGACTCGACTAAAGTGACTCAGCATGCACACACACAGAATAACTAACACTTATCAGGAGCATTTACTCTGAGCTGGTCATGTATGGACGTGAGAGTTAGACTGTGAAGAAAGCTGACCACCGAAGAATTGATGCTTTTGAACTGTGGTGGAGAAGACTCTTGAGAGTCCCCTGGACTGCAAGGAGATCCAACCAGTCCATCCTAAAGGAGACCAGTCCTGGGTGTTCATTTGAAGGACTGAAGCTGAGGCTGAAACTCCAATACTTTGGCCACCTCATGCGAAGAGTTGACTCATTGAAAAAGACCCTTATGCTGGGAGGGATTGGGGGCAGGAGGAGAAGGGGACGACAGAGGATGAGATGGCTGGATGGCATCACCAACTCGATGTACATGAGTTTGAGTGAACTCTGGGAGTTGGTGATGGACAGGGAGGCCTGGCGTGCTGCGATTCATGGGGTCACAAAGAGTCAGACACGACTGAGCGACTGAACTGAACTGAGACTTGTAATAAAAATTTTATCCAGATTAACCCATTCACTGCTCATCCTAGCTTTATAAAGTACTACTGTTTTACTATTTTCCCCATTTTTAAAAGTGAGAAAATGATCAAAGCAATCAGATGATTTACTCAAAGTCATAAAGGGCAGAGAAGATTGACTTGTCTCCTCTTGGTCATCTATGCCCTCCTAACTCCTAAAGAAAGACATAAGGCATCCTAGAAAGAAAGGGGGAATTTAAATATATATGTTTTTCACTTTAAAAGTAAACACATTACATATTTTGGAAAAAATAGAAAAATAAATTTCCCATTATCAAAACCATGTCAGCATTTAAAATGCTTCCTTTCCATCTTTTTTTTTTTCTTAATTATAAGCAAGGTATAATATACATTCTTCACTGAAGATATTCTTTAAGATTTTTTTCCCTCCAAGAATTTTTGGTTCTTAGATGTGATTTTCACATTTTTTAGTCAAAGCAATAAGGATTTCCTTGTACATCCAGCAAAGATTCTGACCTAGAGCTCCCAGATAGGAGCTCTGTAATATCCCAGCCCGCCCTGGGTGCTACCCAGAGAGCCAGGGTTGCTATGGAGACTGAGGGTAGCATGAAACCTCAGGATAAGTCATAACGTCCACCGTCTGTGTGCACTGCCCTCAGAGTAGGTGTCCCAGAGGGAGCTCTGGGGACTCACTTCCGTAGCTGGCTCACTCCTCTCGGCACAGAGGCTCTGAGCGTGGAGAGCAATAGGGCAGCCACCCTCAGGACCTAGGATTCTTGGGAAGTTTTCCTCTGGCTGCCACAGGCACGTGGCTCTGCGGCAGCCCTCTCCCTGAATTTGTTTCACTTTTCTGCACTGTTTTTTGAAAAGCACCTCCCCTTCACCAGAAGCCTCTGTGCCTCCATCTGGGAACAAAGAGATGCTCCCTACAAATGCAGTCCCTGTGGGCATCCTTGCATCAGACTCCCAACTCTGTCACTTTCTAGCTGTGTGACCTGGGTGCTGTTTTAACCTCTCAGAACAGTTTCCTCGTGTGGAAAGTGAAGATAGCAATTGTTCATATTCACAGAGTTGCCAAGAGAAGTGAATAGACGTTTAGCTGAGTACCGAGTACACAGAAAGAGCTCAGTATACGGTGGCTGTTGTTCTAGAAACCTTCTGCAGACAGCTAGTGAAGGGGGGCAAAGAGCAGCTGTCTGTGCAGTGGGTAGCTGGAGACCACATGTAAGTATGTGTCACTCATCTGGAATGTCCAAATTCCTGATTCTCTTAGTTCTGTGCAAGTGCCAGAGGAGCGGAGACACTGCCTGAGTCCTCTCCTGATCCCGCTCTCCTCCCCACTCTTTCCTGGGCCATTTCCCAGGAATACAGAGGACCATACCAAGGGTAATACTCAGACTATGTAAAGACCTAGAGTGAAGCAATATAGTGCCAGCCAAGGGCTTCCCAGGTGGCACAGAGGTAAAAAATTCACCTGCCAATGCAGGAGACGAAGGAGACTCTGGTTTGATCCCTGGGTCAGGAAGATCCCTGAAGGTGGACATGGCAACCCACTCCAGTATTCTTGCCTGGAGAATCCCATGGACAGAGGAAACTGGCGGGCTACAGTCCATGGGGTTGCCGAGTTAGACACAAATTAGCGACTCGGCACAAGGAGCTGAAACGGAGTCTTTGGAGCTTCCTATGTGCCAGGTGTTACCACCTTGCTTCCTGGATTGTGGGGAGGCGAGGCAGGGGTCCTAGGAGAGGAGCCTGGGAAGCTGGAGCAATAGAGAGAAAACTCAGCAGACCCTGGGCAAGGGTTCCTTACCAACTGATATGGAAATAATCAGTTTACATTTTAACAACCAATATGGCCAAACTATCATGTACCAACTGATTTATCCCCAGGTGAAACCCCTGAAGAACATAGAGACCAGACTGTGTTAAGCCCATCTGGGGCCCATGCCCTGTTGCAGAGTGAGTTGGGGAGAAGAACCTCATTGCCCAAGAGACTACTCAAGTGCTAAAACTCCCCTATCCATGTCATCCCTTGCTGATGCAGTAAGAAGAAGGGACCCAGAAGTTGGATGATCCTAAGTCAAACACCATTGCGAATTTCTGCAGTGGGTTATCAGTGCTGACAACCCCAGAGACGGAGCCAGTAGGAAGAATATACCAAACTTAAAACTGCAGCCCAACACCAGCCACTTAGGCCCGTTCGGTTTTTCATTCCACGGAGAAGGCAATGGCACCCCACTCCAGTACTCTTGCCTGGAAAATCCCATGGATGGAGGAGCCTGGTGGGCTGCAGTCCATGGGGTCACTAAGAGTCGGACACGACTGAGCGACTTCACTTTCACTTCACTTTCATGCATTGGAGAAGGCAATGGCAACCCATTCCAGTGTTCTTGCCTGGAGAATCCCAGGGACAGGGGAGCCTGGCGGGCTGCCGTCTATGGGGTCGCACAGAGTCGGACACGACTGAAGCAACTTAGCAATACTCGTTAAGTCTACATTAAGTGCCAGATGCTATCCTGTGGGCTGGGACTACAACAGTGAGCAAGACCCACAGCATATCTGTACTCATGGAGCCAGACACAAAATTATAACACAGGGTGATACAGTGGGGAAAAGAGAGGGTGCTAAGGGAGCAAAGGAGTGCACCTAATCCGGAAGTCTCGCTGCAGGAAGTAATGTCTAAGCCAAGACCTGAGGATGAAATGGGAGCTAGCCAGAAGAAGAGGTGGGGGAAGCGTGGAAGAGCATGCGCAAAGACCAGAGACTGGCTGAACCATCAGTAGAGGAAAGCAGTTGAACTGGACTTGAATATAATCATGTTGTTGTGTCAAGTTTGGGGTGTAATTAATTCTAACATGTGGTCCTAGCTTCTTGCTTAACCAGAGAATGGCTTGGAAGGACTTATGTGTGTGTGCTTCTGCTTAGTCACTAAGCTGTGTCTGATTCTTTGCAACTTCGTGGACTATAGCCTATCAGGTTTCTCTGTCCATGGGATTCGCCCGGCAAGAATACTGGAGTGGGTAGCCTTTCTTCCTGACCCAGGGATCAAACTCTGGTTTCCTGCATTGCAGGTGGATTTTTTACCATCTGAGCTACCAGGGAAGCCCTTGGAAAGACTATACCCCTGTAAATCAAAATTTCCAAGTCAAGCATGCAGGCTGGTAGGGACACCAAGTTAAGGGGTAGTGCCGCAAGGGGCTCGGTCCTGAACTGTGGATCACATAAACTCAGGGTCAAGTCCTAACTCTACTGACCTTGGCTAAGTTAACTCACCCCCTCTGGGCAGTAATTCTCTCATTCGAAAATGGAGAATAACGTTGGTATCTACTCTGTAGCCCAGTAGTAGGTAGTGTTCAAATGAAATAGTATATGAAGTTCTCAGCATGATGAACGGTATGGGGTTGATTCTCATCATTAAAAATACTTTTGTGGAATCCACTCCTAACTTAAACATTATCTTGTGCCCAATAATCCCAAGTGTTTTTTAGAACAGAAGTCCAACCTAATCCAAACATCATAGCTAATAGTTATTGAGAATTTACATAGACCTGCCCAGACCTATAACTCCTTACATGGGTTACTTTAATTAATCCTCATGAAAACCCAATAATGGAGGTGCTACTGTTTTCCAGGTTTCACAAATTGGGAAACCGAAGCAGAGAAGTTTAGTAACTTGCCTCAAATCATTGAAAGATGAAAAAATCCAGAACACTGACAATACCAAATGCTGGCAAGGATGTGGAGAAACAGGAACTCTCACTCATGGCTAGTGGGAATGCAAAATGTTATTGCCACTTTAGAAGACAGTTTGGTAGTTTTTGACAAAACTAAGCCTTTCCTTCCCATATGGTCCAGCAATCAAGTTCCTTGGCATTTACTCAAACCAATATCCACACAAAAACCTGCACACAGGCACACAGATATTTACACATAATTGCCAAACCTGGAAATAACCAGGATATTCCTCAGTAGGTGAATGTGTAAATTGTGATATATCCAGACAATAGATTATTAGTTGGTGCTAAGGAGAAATGAGTTATCAAGCCATGAAAAGGCATGGAGGAAACTTAAAAGCATATTACTAAGTGAAACAAGACAATCTGAAAAAACTACATATTGCATGATTCCAACTATATGACATAAACAGCAAAACTATGGAGATAGTAAACAGATCAGTGGTTGCCTATTATAAGAGAGGGAGAGATGAATAGGCAGAACTCAGGATTTGGGAGGAAGTAAAACTATATTATGCATGATACTACAACAGGGAATACACAGGGAATCAGTTCAGTTCAGTTCAGTTGCTCAGTCGTGTCCAACTCTTTGCGACCCCATGAATCGCAGCACGCCAGGCCTCCCTGTCCATCACCAGCTCCCGGAGGTCACTCAGACTCACGTCCATTGAGTCTGTGATGCCATCCAGCCATCTCATCCTCGGTCGTCCCCTTCTCCTCCTGCCCCCAATCCCTCCCAGCATCAAAGTCTTTTCCAATGAGTCAACGCTTTGCATGAGGTGGCCAAAGTACTGGAGTTTCAGCTTTAGCATCATTCCTTCCAAAGAAATCCCAGGGCTGATCTCCTTCAGAATGGACTGGTTGGATCTCCTTGCAGTCCAAGGGACTCTCAAGAGTCTTCTCCAACGCAATTTTAATTCAGTGATATATTTAAGCAAGTCTACTCTTAAGAAATAATTCAAAACTAACAAAATAAAAGATATGCAAAAAAGAAAAGAAAAGAAGAGAGGCAAAAAACAAAGGATAAAAGGAAAGATATAAGCATCTGAATGCAGAGTTCCAAAATAGGGGGAAGAGATAAGAAAGCCTTCTTCAGTGATCATTGCAAAGAAATAGAGGATAAGAACAGAATGGGAAAGACTATAGATCTCTTCAAGAAAATTAGAGCTATCAAGGGAACATTTCATGCTAAGATGGGCTCGATAAAGGACATATCTCATTATATAGCACTAAATACTGTATCTCAAGAAAGCAATTTATAATAAATCAAAATAGATATTTTTCTCTTAATTGAGTTTAAGTAATTTTTGAAGAATTCTGTGATCTGCAAAAGTTTAAGAATTACAGTCACGATTATTGCATATATATGTCTATCAATATATAGGAGTATGTGCATACATTAATGCATATATAGGTGTATATACACCATTATTCATCAATTTATGGAGATTGCTCATAAAAAGAAAGAGGCATATTAGCTATTTACTCAACATAATCTTTCCTCTAAATTTTTAATATCCAA